>JAQIWG010000248.1:0-39385 GCA_034695025.1 Chamaedrilus cognettii
CAGCACCCCCCCCCCCCTCCGCTCGTGAGTTCTGTTCGAGAGGGAAACCCCTAGAGGTGTGCCCCCTACATCCATCCCCTACACGTCGCAGCACGTGTGCCCACCCTATTTTTAGGGTCGCGCGACGCTACTGTTTGTGAAGCATATTCAAATGGCGCTGCAGCCAACGAACACCAATTGATTCAAGCTCGTGATCAAGCTATAAATTTAACGAATGGTGGTCATTGAGATTTTTGTGATTGACTAGTTAATTAAATTTGGCCACTTGGTGACTTTTCTGTCACCTGGCAGCATGCAGAGCATGCAGTTTCAGGTATTATGGCTGGAGCATTTGAGCCACCTTGCTGCTGCTCGATATGTTAGAACAAGAGCCTATCCTATGAGACCGAAAGTAGCGATCTAACGCACTATATGGGCCATAATAAGATAGATGCGCTTGTTTGTTGATACAGTGTGCCCCCCAAAATGAGACCCCACTTTTGTATTCATAGAGGTGAGCTAGCGTATTTGCCGCAATCTCTTCTATTTGATGAATCTGTGGCGATCCTATCGATCACGGCTCGATCGATATGGCCCCATGCAGGCAGGGGAACAAAGAATTAGCCTGCAGCCCAGAGCTTCCCGGGCGAGTCGTAAAAGGCGACTAAAGAAGGGGGAGCGGTTCTGTGCGAGCCCCCTTGCACAGAACTAGACAATACATAGCTGTTGTGCTACACATAAAAACACTAAACACTAAAAACACTAAACTACAAGAACAAAACAAAAATTGATCAAAATTGGAAAAAATTTATGAAACGCAGGTCTTGAAGCTACCTGTGTTTGAGATAGGATTATTACGTAGATTATTCCCCATATTAGGTCATGATGAGAGGATCGCTGATTCTTTTTCGAAAGATAAATTTATGAATTTTACAAACATTTACATGTTAATTAATTCTGATTATTTTTTCTTAAATTTTATGCACATTTCCTCATCTAAATAATACCAACATATTGACAATGTTTGGTACAATTCTGTCGAGTACTGTAGTTAAAGCTTTTTGAAATTGACTACTCCATTGTTTGTGTGTCCAAATTTTAGTGATGCTCAGCTGTGCTAATTAACGACGTGACCCAAATCGTTTGCATTCCATTCGACAGTCTGCGATGACCTTACCTCTCACATGACCGCTGGTGTTTTTTATACATTTTTGGTCCTCGTACCAAGTTAAATTAAAATATAAAAACTTGCGAAAAAAAAAAAATCTTTCCAATGAGGGTAAGGGCTATCATTGGTCTACACGCTCCGGCTATATTTTTGGCAAATTTCCATATTATAGTGAAGAAAAATTCACTTGAATGCGAGTAATAACAATCCAAAACTCAGCCAATCCTAGGTCATCCAGCTAAAATCGCGTGCCTTGATTGGCTGTCAGCTCTCTCTTCGCTAGCTTAAATGCTGTTATAAATAAATGCCATAATTCTAGAAAGATGTCATCGCATTTTGCGCATATCTGCACGTTTTTCTCTTAATATTTAGTGTTTTTTTTCAGATTTCCCCACAAGATCACATCTTGTCAAAATTTCATATTTTACCGTAGTAGCCTGTTATATAGCCTATATATTTAGCCTATTATATATATATATATATATGTAGTAGTAATTGCAATAATAATTAGTATATAAATGTGTTACAACAGAGATAATAGGAAGCAAATAAGATATGACACTCGGCTTGTTTTGCGTAACGGCTAATAATTGACCACATTGTTCTGAGGCTAGTAACTGCGATACGAGCTACAAAAATGAGTCTAGGGAAAGGATGTGGGAAAATGTAGGATAGAAGTGGTTTTTACGTATTTTTAATGGCTAGGGTAAGGGTAGGGGTCAGGATTAGGTTAAGGTTAGGTTTATAGTTAGTTTGAGTCAGTTTTAGAGTTTAGGTTAGGATTTATGAGGGAATGTGTTTAAACTGAGAAGCTTATGCTTTGTCAAATACATTATATGCATCTTGACATAATGCAGAAAAAGTGTAGTTGAGAATTAGTTGCCCTACTTCAAATCAGTAATTAAGTTCTAATTTAATTATTAATTCACCATGGCTTTTAACGATGCTAATAGAAGTTCAAAATTAGCTCTGAAGCCACTAAATAGATTCTGGGTGCCAGTGGGCCCCTAAAGAGGCCTTAATGGGGCCCCAAGGGGGTTATTGGGTCCCCAGAGAGCTCCGAAGGGTACAGCATCACACTTTTAAAGTATACGTAAATTTCTGGAAATTTGATCGCTTTCTCTAACGTCCCGAAAATGCTTGTTGGTATCTTTGGAGTTCGATAGAGGCATGAGTGTTTGTTGCCCAAAATAAATCAACGTCCTGTGGTCCGTTATTTGTGCTTTCAACATTATTTTTGTGAGTAGCTGCACATTTCTAATTCTCACTGCATATTGAAAATGATTATAGAGTTAAGATCGTGACTCAAGAAACATGCGAAAATTAGAAAACTTACACAAAAATTTTGTGCAACAAAGCCACAAAATATGTAAATGGAGCTAAAATGGTAAATGTTGTTGACACTAAGATGCGGACACAATCGGTTTCTAAAGCTCATAGCCTTTAAATTGATCAATAGGATTACACTAAAACTGAGAAAAATGTTGACAATTGGTGTCAATTGATTTATGTGTACATTACAATTTGCCATCATGGAAAATGAATTGCATATACATACACAACTCTAACAAGTCTATATTTTGCATTGAAGTGTCTGACTTGTAGGCTTTGTTAATTTTTAAAGGCTCATAAATGGTTAAGAAATTCCAAACAAATTTGTCGAAGAAGCTGATTGTTCGATGATCATTGCTGCGTGCAGAATTGCGTTATCATCCAAATAAATTACAGTAGCTCTATTTATTCCTGTAAAAGCTACAGGGTCTTACTTTTTTGCTCCACTCCGTATTTCATCTCCACTCTGTATTTCATATAAATATGAAATACATCATATAAATACATACTACATCTAATATATAATTATGTTTATGCGTTCAGTTTTATCTGTCTACTGCTTTGGCTCCTGTTTCTGAAACGTTGAACAAAGATATTTATTCCTTTATACAATATAATAGAAATAGAATGGAAATGTACAAGAATTATTCATTATAAAATGTAATTCTCACCTTTCTTGATCGTTCGCAAATTCACAATTTTGTGTCTGATGGGAGCAAAATTGCTTCCATTATAGAACGAAAAGGAGTTTGAATGACAATTGTGCTACAGGACACACTGCAGGATTCTTCGTATCCTATATAGAAAATGACACAAATACATTTGACACGAAATGTAACCACAAATGTGGCTACAATTTACTAACTTCTTTTCGAATTGTCATGGCAAGATTGGTTTTGTTGCGAGAAACGTCTTAAGTTGTAGTGTATGAAACTCGAATTAGCTTGCTGCTCACAAAACTCCTCGGATGGGTTGTAAAGGTGACTGAAGACGTGGGAGCAGTTTTTTGCTTGATCCCGAGGCACTGTACTGGACTATGGTAGTCTTCGTTACTACGCACGGTCCTTAAACTTCGAAAACCATGACCACTATCTGTTACTATTGTGCAGTGTAAAAGGACTAAAGAACTTTGAAAAATTGAAACAGTTTCATAACAAACCGCCAAATGCAGTAGCCGAATTACTTTCATGCTGCAGCCTGCATGGGCGCCCGCAGGATTTGATCCAGGGGGGTGCAAAACACACTTTTGCAATCCAGGGGGGTGCAAGAGTCTCGACCAATGGTGACAGGGGGGTGCAAACGCTTTTCCAGGGGGGTGCGAACTGCTTTTCCAGGGGGTGCACCCCCTTGCATCAATGTGCGGGCGCCCATGGCTGCAGGGTTCATAGTCTCCATGACGATCTTGATTTAAACCGAACATAAACTTCAAGCATGCTGTAGCCAAGTTACGCAACATAATTTTTCTGTGTCTGCTCAGACTGTTGTCGTGTAGTTTGGCGCAGGTATTCGCAGAACGTTTGCGTCGGTGTTACAGGGCACTAGTGCCGAAGACTATGAAGACCTGGGCATGTCGTTGATGGACACCATGAAGTGCGGTGACGCGTTCGAATCGATGCTCGACGTGGCGCACGAAGAAGAGATTGAACAGGAGATCATCATGTTCCATGACGTGGATGCAATGAATTCTGATGATTTGGTCATTGATATCAGGTTTGTCTACGCTACTAGCATGCTGAGGGATCATATGAAAGCCACTGCATGGTGGTGTCATGTGGATGGATCCAAAGGTCGGGCCCAGGATCAGTGGCGTCGCGTGAGTCAAGCGACGTGGTTCTAAAACTCACAAGCATGAGACAGTGCATATGGAGGCCTTTTTTCTTCGGTTCAAGATTAGCGACTGGGGGGGGGAGGGGGGGTGAGATGCTGATGGAGACTTTTCTCTCATGCAGAACTCATGCCCGATGGGGGATTTGTTTTATATGAACCTGCAGGCTACACGATAATTATTCTTTACTGGCAAATAACTTAATAATAAATTAATTTTTGTGAGTCTTTGAAAGCGTTAATGTGAGGGTTAATTGAGAGTAATTTGCATATAAACTAAAAAGACTGATCTAATTTTTCCGGTATATTCTGTTAATGTCCATGTGTTGCAAAATGGTTTAGAGGCTTGCGCCCTGGTGAAGACAGCAGGAGCTGAGTTTTTTGCCACCGGACGCCCTTCCTGATGCCAACAAAATAAATAATTATCTAGCACGGGATTAGCATCTTGCAATACTTGTGCGATTGTGCGATTGTGCGTTTGTGCTTCAGCCATGCTGAAGGATCTATAACTATGTTCCCTCTAACGTGCACGGCTGCGCGGCCGCGCACAGATTTCAGAGGTGTCGCACAGAGAAAATTGAACGCCGCGCTCCATTGTAACACAATGGAGCTGTGTCCATTGGGTCATTTTAAGTCCACGGTGTTACGATTGAGTTAAAGTTGAGTTAACGTTTTACAAGTTCGTTTAACATTCGTATTCACATTATTATGATGTCAAAACAGACAACAGGAAAAATATTAATGTGAATCTAACTTGTCAAGCGCTAACTCAACTCTAACTCAATCGTAACACTGTCGACTTGAAATTACCCGTTGTCCGGAAAGGCCGCACAGGAATGCGCACACTTTAAGAATTGGAGGGAACATTGGTCTATAACATCATGGTTTCATAGTTGCAGTGGCGTCGCAGTTTCTGCAGGGCACGGGTGGGCACTGGCCCACCCTAGAAAAATGCTAGGGTGGGCCATGGGTGGGCCAGGGAGCACAAATTATAGTGTGAAAAGTGGAAATTTAGGTTTATAAAATGTGCAAGTACTGTTAAGAATGGGGTGTAAAATGGAAAAGGATGTTGAAATTGTGTAAAATTGAGTACTGTCCGAGAGGGAATCTGTGCCCACTCTAGGTTGAGACCTATATACTATATGCCCGCCCCACCCTACTTTTAGGGTCACATCACGTGTGCCCACCCTATTTTTAGGGTGGCCACAGCGACGCCACTGCATATAGATTGTAGGCACCGCGACTCAATTTAACTTAGGGTTTAAGGCTCGTGTCCGAGGCCTTAACCAGTAGACCATGGTGGCTTGCTTATTTTGAGAGAAATTAAAACTAAAATAAAATAAATTCACTATGTCTACCGGAGATGTCTTGATCGAAGTATCTGACCGTGAAGGATATGTTCAAGAATAAGTTTGGTTCTTGATGCTGTTAACCTGTATGAAAACAGTGAAATCGTTGAACATCTTTGGCGTAATGTTTTTTTGACAATTATCACTAAAATAGGCCCATACAATATAGATTATAACCGATAGATGTAACCCATACCATTGAACAATAGATTATCGTTGACAGTAGGTTATCATAGATTTAGTTAATATTTGGTTGCATCAAAGCGAGTTGAGATCAAGATTGAGATTTCCAGACCGACCAATCAGAGCGCACTAATCATGGCTGGATCTTGACTTGCGCCGATTGGCCAGTCTGTAACTCGATCTTGATCTCAACTCGCTTTGATGCAGCTAGGACACTAGGTATAATTGCATTGTATATGTAGCAAATTTTTTCATATAAATCGTAGGCTTTTATGGATCACAATAAGTAATAAAATTCTGCAGTAGAACTAGAATTGTTAGAACTACTGAAGTCTTCACTGCGGTGAAGTGAAGTCTGCGCGCCCCTGGACGCCGAAACGGACTTTAAACTTAAAATTATTATTGTTATCATAAACGCAAAATGTCTATAACAGTGAAAGTCATATTTCTGAAAGAAACGCAGAGTCTTCTTTCTGTTGAGATCTGGTTTGAATTTATTTATGTAACATAATTATACAGGTCTACATCCTACATGCATCTTTTATTCACGCGTGGTGTACACAAATACATAAATAATTTTAGATAAAAAATTAAGTTTAAAAATAAATAAATAATTATTATAATAGAAATATATTGTTATTTCAAGGCTTTAATTTGAAATTACTTGCACTTTTAACGTTAAATGCTATCGTGTAGACCTGTGAAATATCAGATTTAAATAAGGCTACGTAAACTCGTGAAGTTTAAGTGGTAGTCGTAGTTTAAGCGGTTTTTATTTTTTGACACAAAGATAGCCTAGTTTATAGAATGAGATAAAAATCTGATATCTGAAACTCCGTAGTGCGACCTGCCAAAATTTGAAAAATATGATTAGCTGTCGAACAGTCACTACTAAATCCGGGTAGACTAAATTTTATATCATCGGATTGACCGGACTGGCAGACACAATGTTATATATTATTTATTTGAAGGAGGCTTAAATATCTAATCTATTCCTGAGTTTACGTGCTGACTGAGATACGATTTAAAAACACAGTCAATCATGCTACAGAGCCTTTGTTCTGTGTGCATACATGCATGCTCAAAAAAAGAACCATCATACAGATGAGATCATTAGTTTGGATAATCTGTGACTATTCAATATTACGGAGGCCAGTATACGTATTGTCAATAGTCTGCGTCACTCGGGTTGGGGGAGAGAGTTCCAAAAACAGCAAGAGCATTCCCTCGCTGCACTGCCATGAAGAGGCACTGCTTCAAGAAGGTGGTGATGCGTTGCTCGTCAGTGTGTGCTGCAATGCTTTGCCCAACCTCACTCGTTTGCTCGCGCCTGTCTGTCCTGAAGTTTCCAGTATCTCGACAGCAATCGGTACAAAATCATGCATCATTGCTAAAGGGGCTTTGTATTTAGTTGGTTTTCTTGTCTCCACGATTACCTGCTGCAGCGCCCTCCTCCGCGGCCGACGTGCACGTAGGAAGAAGCAAGGGTGACGGGGCAGCATCCCAGAGGAGGCGCCTTCCCCTGGACTATGGGACAGCAGTAGCGCCATCTGGGCACTTAACGTCCGCGCGAGGGTGCGCGGGGACCCGGGGGCTCGCAGACTGACGATGTGTGCGCACTGAACGGCGCGGGGGATGGCGTCTGTCAGCAAGCCATGGTGGAGTGTCGAATGGTGCAGTGCTTGCACGGGAGGCTGTGGTGCCCGAATTTGTTTGTGGGGGTGGTGTGTTGTTGCTCGAGCACCATCGACTCCCGAGTCGTAGGCCAGCGCCACAATTCGCAACGAGCGTTTAAAATGAAATTCATTGTTTTCATCTGCACATTTTTATGCAAAATGGTTTTATTTGTAGGGATAAGTACTATTCTCATTTTTCACTAACTTTCCATGTTCTTGTGCACCCCCTGCAGGACAGGGAACCAAGAATTGGCTTGTAGCCCCAAGCTTCTAGTGCTAGTTGTAAAAGGCGACTAAAGAAGGGGGAGCGGTTCTGTACCAGCTCTCTTGCGCAGAACCGGAATTATAGTTTTGGTGCTATACACCAAGCCTATAATAAGCCTAAACTACAAAAAAGCCATGTTAATATGAGGCCTTTTCAGCTGTGAAGCGAGCATTTCATTTCTAGCATTAGTATGCATCAGTGCTTCTCAAAGTGGTACCCGCAAGCCAAAAGTGGCCCGCCATCACTTTGATGTGGCAGCGGAACCGCTACAGCATACATCCTTGATCGTTAACGATTACTGGATTGGAACATAAAAGATAATATTACCAGAAAATATTCCATCTAAATAGCGCTATTTAAAGTAGTTTGCCGGCTTGGCAGACATGTTTTTCTGTAGGTCAACTTTTGCTACTCAAATCTTTTTCAATGCTCACTGAAATTTAGCAAAAATTAGTTGAAGTATGAAGTATTAATATTAGTTAATGTGGTTAAAATTTGATTGACAGTGCTTATTGCGTGCGGTAGTTATTGAAGAAAATTGTTATGTCGTTGAGGTCTAGATAGAGACATGTTGTAGGCTATTGCCAGTAGATAGAATAACTCCTTGAGGTCATCTAAATTCAGCTAAGTCGTACTCATACAACTTAAATTTGTGTTGACTATTTGTTTGACTATCTAAAATACATAAAAAATGTGGCATAGTGTGTCAGCCACAAAATTACTTAATAACATTTTTACGGATGCGCATGTAATGAATAGGCCTAATAATGTTCAGTTTCTGGGTGGTGTTTGATTCTTGTTCTGAATGTTGTCTCAGCTCGTCGCAACTGGAACAAATCAGTCAGGATGATGAAGATGGGGGTGTCGTAGGTCTCAATAGAGACAAACTTGTAAGTTTTTTAACACTTCTGAGTCTACGGACAAGCGTTTTGGCTTACGGAAAAACTAGTAATAATTTTGCAACATACTTTTGGACTAACGGACAAACCAATATCAATAATAAACTAATAAGTGTGCGTACAAACGTATGTTAACAGACGAACTTGTAAGCAGATGCATAAGATGACCTGCAGATTTACAAACACGCTTGTAAGTTTTGCAGACGAACGCAAAAGTTGACATAAAATGAGCTCATAAATTTGCATAAAATCTTGCACCGGTGTGTCGACTTGTGAACTTGTGAAGTTTGCCTGTAAATAAAATCTATATTAACCTACGCAATAGTCTACTTTGTAAGAGACCGTGCTCTTTTTGAGCCGGAACGTGCCGGAGCGCAATTCCGCACCTCACAAGGAGGCGGAATGGTGTTCCGTTTCCTTGGGCTGCTAGGTAGGTGGAACGGTGTTCAGGTGTAGGCGGAACATAGTTCCACTGTGTTCCGCCACCTCTGCATCAAAAAGGAAAAGGAAGTGTTTTGAGAGTGTTTTTGAGGGTATATATGGGTGTGATTGGCTTCTTGGGTGACGGATATAGGTGCTGAGCGCAGAATAGAGGTACTTTTTTGTGGAAAATTTCCGTTTGGATCCGCCCCCCGCTCGTGGGTTCTTCGAATAACCAGGCAGAATGGTGTTCCGGCACCTCGCTGTGACCAAAACTTCCTACCCAGCAACCACAGAGAGCGTTTAGCCACCTCAGAGTTTTTAAAAAGACCTCTGGTAGAGACTGACCTAGTTACAGACTGAATTAGTTATTAAGAACTAATTCCATACTCGTAGGTTCATAAAGATCTGAAATTTTTTTGGTCTAATGTAGCGATATTCAGATAAAAAGAAAAAAAAAATTGATTTTTAAATTTGGTAGAAAATTAAGTTTTGAAGAACGTTGAAGACAATTACCTGGGCAGGATCAACACTGAAGTTCATCTCCAGACTCTAGTTATGGCGGCAAGATTGAAATGTAGAGATACTATGAGCTGCATTTTATTGACTCCTCAATTATTTTGACCTGTCGATTGAATAAATTGAATAATGTATCTATTTATGTCGATTATTAGAGTTTTGTAGTTTTTGATAATAGATTACAATTTTATGATGAGGTGGTTAGAATGGCTGCGCTATGTAGTGCTGCTATGTTCTGCCATCAGTTTGGTGCGGCAGTGAAGACGTACAATATGAGAAATAAGCGGATCAACGTTAAAGGCAACAATTCTGAGCAGCAAAGTTCTGCGAAAGGGCCAGACTCTCCAACAGATGGCAGCAAGGTGAAGCTTAAAATATAGAAACTTCGTGCTTGATGTACGATTTACATGTAGTGCCAAATGTTTGTATCTGCATAATCAGCTACAGGGAGGGCCTTAAAAAAACGAATACACGATTGTTTCTCATGCATAACGTTTACTATTTTTATCGAATAGTTACGAAATTTTGCACAAGTATACAGTACATGTATAGTTGTATACCTATGTATTATCAACATTTTTGCGAAGTTTGATTTAATTCTGTCAATTGATTCCGAAGCTATGATCTGTTGAAATTGACTTGCTTGATATCCTGGTGCGAAAATGCAGCAAATTGACTGGTATAGTCGCTAGTGCTTATCATACAATAAATTTGGCCATGTAGCTATTCTGAATCTATAGGATTGCTGAGTGAGGGGACTGACTTTAGAAACATTGCAAAAATTTAAAAGCTACATAATAGCATAGAGAAGCCAAAAAAGGTCTAAATAAAGCAACAGAAAATTTTTAAGTATGACGCGGAGAAGTAAATGTGAAAGGTTCATAACTTTGGTACTATGCAACAGAATTACGCAAAATTTGACAAAGACATTAGCAATTGATGGCTATTTATGTGTGAAAAGTTTGATAATCATGAAAAAAAATTGTGGTTTGTGTCAATTAGTTGCATTTTTGCACCAAAATATCAGACAAGTCTATTTACAGACATGCCAAAGGCTCATAGCGTTGGAACTAATCGACAGATTTTAATCAAACTTGGCAACAATGTTGATAATATGCAAAATGTGCAAAATGTGGTCATTGTTAGATAAAATTTGTGAAAGTTATGCATGAAAAACAATCGTGTTTCCATTTTTTTTTGGCTCACCCTGTATATCAACGACAGTTTTTTATGGCTGAAAAGCCACATATTCGGTAAGTTCATGAACTTAGCTTTAAAGTTCATTGAAATTTCATTTGTGTATTTTATTGGCCTATTATACAGAATAATTTTGTTAATAGTTACTAGGTGAAATTGCTTTAATTAAGTAATTTTATTGGTAAATTCATGCATTTTTGCATGAACAGCTGAGCATTAGCGTTAATTAATGCAACAATGAAATCACCAATGCTCATAATAAGGCTTACTGATGGAGCTTGCGTCAGAGAATAATATTATGTCACGTCACTAAGCGGCGAGGCGCATTAGGTCTAGTGGTTAAGTGGTTGGGGTGAAAAGTTTTGGGTCTGGAGTCCAAATCTCGGTGCCGTCAACTGCGAAGCCATTGCGTCATGGGCCTCACAATAAACGAGCAAGTGTCGCCAGCCAATACTTATTGTTCCAGGATAATAGATTATTCTGTGTGGCGATGGCAAGGGCATCCAGTTTTAGAACTGAGCTCCGGTTTGCCATTCGGGAATCCAGTTTTGATTAATCTAGTTAATGATGCCTGTTTGTCCAGGGATCATGTATTTACACTGACACAGTGCTTGCAACAAATAGAACTTAAACAAGATAGTTTCTATAACTGTTGTTGTTCAGTTTATTATTTATTTATAACTATAAAAGCTGCATCTTGCTAATTTCTCTTTTTGGATATGTATACAGCAAAGTTAATTAATGCTTACTTGCGATAGTGTGTGTGCAGTCGTTGATGTTTGAGGACGTGAGGGACGATGGAGAGAGGTCTGCGAGCGGGGACAGTGACGCAGACTCGAAGGCCGAGCCGTCCAAACCAGCCAAACGCAAGCCAGCAAGGAGAAAGCGATCTATGTACACGCGCAGCAAGCGCAGGGCGCCGGCCAAGGACAAGGTTCCTGCGACCAAGAAAGGCGTCGCAGGGAAAGCTGCTGCTGCTGTCTCCAAGGAGGCATCCAGCGATGGCGAGTCAGTGGTGGAGGAGGAGAATGATGACGCTGAGGAAAGTCAAGATGCTGAGGAAGAAGATGCGTCTCAAACGATAAAGAAGGGCACGAAGGGGAAAGGTCGTAAGGTACCTACGAAGAGTGCCGTTAAAAAACCTGTTGGTAGGAAGGGAAAAGTATCCAAGAATAAAGAAGAAGCTGAAGAAGATGAGGAAAACGAATCAGAAGAAGAAGATGATGATGTTGATGAGGATGAAGTTCAGCCTGTATCCAAAAAGCGAGGGGGTCAGAAAAAGCAGTTGAGCGGAAAAAAAGTCGTCGGTAAAAGAAAAACTGCCGCAGAGCTAAGAGCGGAGGCTGCTGCTTCAAGAAAATCAGCGAAGGGAAAGAAAGCAGTTGCCTCTGAAAAGGCGACCAAGGGACAAAATGCTGTAGCTAGAAAAAAAGCCTTGGGTGCTGGAAAAAAACAAGGAAAGGCGGATAGTGAGTCGTCGAATGAGGGAGAAGCATCGAGTAATGCTGAAGATGATGAAGTTGAAGAGAGTGAAGAAGAGGAAGATGAAGAAGAGCCATTAAGCAAAAGAAAACGAGGTAGTCCAAGGAAGGGAAAACAACCTCCAGCCAAGAAATCAAGAACTGGAAGGAAAAGCACAGTTGGGAAAAATACGGATGATGAAGATGAGAAGTCTGATGAGAATGATGATTATGTTCCGCTTCAGCAAGGAAAGAAGAAGTTGGGTGCAAAGTCTGCAGCAAAGCCAAAGGGTCGAGGGCGACCAAAAACTAAGCAAGAATCCAGTGAAGAAGAAGAGCTAGAAGAAGAAGAGCAAGAAGAGAAACAGGACATTGAGGAACAGGAGAAAGAAGAGAAGCAAGAACAGAATGAGTTCAAAGAAAAGGGAAAGATAAAGGAAGTTACAATGAATGTTAAACAGGTCGAAGAGGATTCAATTCTTGAGAAAGTCAACAAGGTACAATGTTATTTTTAAAGTATCCACTCTTTTTTTTTTTCTTAAAAATTGCTTGTTGTATATTTTTGTGATAAATGTATCCGATGGTTTTTGATACGAAATTCCACAAACTTCTAGATTAGTTTTATTATTAAAATTTTTCAGTTTCATTTGTGTGATTCATTTCATGATGATGATTATTGTGAGCGTTATAACAAATTTGTCAGGTTGCGAAATCCTAAGAGACCGATTCGTTTTTTGTGAAATATACCGGTATTTAGAATATATAATTTTTGTGGAAGGAGTCAAAAATGCATTACTCTTTTGGTAGCACTAGTTATTTCTACGTCTGATTATTATTCGTCTACTTTCAGTTCGTGAATACTAGAGAGCCGATACTTTCATGGATGGCGATGAGTCCTTTGACGTCATCGGTAGTTGTGGAAGGGAGTTCTACAGCCAATGCAGCCAGGCCACTGCCGTCCTCACAGGCAATGGACTCGGTAACAAAGACAACTGATTCGAGTATTAAGTCCGGCAGTGATCTGAGTGTGGAGAAGGTTGTGAAGAAAGAAAGCAAGGCTGTTGTTGCTGAGGATACAACTGGGCAGGGTGCAGTGAAGGACTTGAAGGAAGGAGATTCTGAGCTTGAGACTGCTTCAGCCAGCAAACCAGCAGAGGAGGAGAAGTTCCGAAAGACTTCCTCTCAATCTGATGGTGAGTTTCTATTCTCTCTTGCGGTGTATTGGTTGTTTTTGAATATTATCATTGGCTGATAGCTTATTGTTGAATTGTTTCATGCTATTTAGCCGATACATTGATGTGGTTTTTGGATCCGAATGTTGAATTCTTTTGTGATTGCATTGCATCATTCGGATTAACATTTATTGAAAGCCACAGTTGTTATTGATGTTTTTATTTTTCCTTTGTTGTGCTCCGCATATTCACGCATAATGTCGGTACCATACTACGAATTACTTCATTGCATGAGAATGTACAGTTCTGAATGATTTGTGTCTGCTAGGCAAAGGGACGGCTCCAATATTGGATGCAGACGCTGATGAATTGATTGCAAAATCGAGCAGCAAGCGTAAGAAGAAACCTGCCGTGGTTTCCGACAGTGAGAGTGAAGCCTCTCAAGGTGATGATCACGATGACGACGATAGTGATGCGGATGATATTGAGGATAGTGATAGCGATGAATCAGAAGATGATGATGATGAAGATTCTGATGATGATGATGACTCCAGTGACTCGGATTGGGACAGTGATTCTGAGCCTGATTCAAAGAGCAAGGTCAAGAGGTCAAAGCGATTGAAGAAATCCCAAGTGTCCTCCCGTAAGAAGGTACGCTAAATTGTCTTCTCTATATAATTATGGTTATGACAAAACGTACACTATTTCACGTGCACAAATCGAAACAAAAATTGAGATGTTATGTTTTTTTAATGGTTGATTCGGCTGTGTTTAAAAGTCAAACTAGAGTGAAAGAAGAATGCTAAGCAGTTTGTGCAGGTATGCTGAGGAACAGGAAGCACGTATTGTTGTCAGGTTCTTCTATTCTCTGTGATCAATATTGGCATGAATTGATGCCCATCATAAGATCTTATTCTCAAAGGATTAGCTTGTAGCTGTTTTAAAATAGAACAGTTTTGCCTATTTAAGTTACCATTTGTTAAACTAGGCCTAGTTGATTTTCTCTGAGCACCATATCTAAACGGTCAATGATGGTTATTATTTAAGTTCAATTTCATCGTTTTTCAGCTAGACAAATTGAAACGAGAAAGGGAAAGAAAACTTAAAAAACGCTTGCGAAAGCAGAACAAGCTTGATAAGCAGCCTGGCAAACAGGTGAGTAAAAATAAAATTCTGAAAAAAAACAAGGCACAAATAACTGCAGAGAAGCAGAGCGTTAAAAAGGATGGTGCTAAAAAAGTGCAAGGTAAGCAGACTCAAGACCAAGACACAGATGAGAACAACAAGTCAAAGTCTAAAGTCCAATCCAAGACTTCCGAAGACAAAAACGAGAAGCAGCAGAATCAGTCTGAAGACAAACCCAAATCCAAAAAAGCGCAACCTGAGAAGCAGACGAAGAACGAGCCAATGATCAAAGAGTTTGACCGCGAAGAAAAGCTGAAGCCTGCAGTCCAAGCATCCGGGAAAGCTGTGCCGAGCAAGATGGCTGCGCCCTTGACAGCCTCTGGCGCGACCGGAATCAATCCGTGTCGAGGGCCGCGCTGCACCAAGCCTTCCTTGCCCGCCTCCGTCTACTGCAGCGGTGAATGCATTCGTCAGCATGCACTCGAGTCCATTCGACTGCTCGGCAAAGGGAAACCTAAGGTGAGCTCACGTTTTGGTAAAGGGATTCACTGCTCATGATTTTATAATATGCAATTTTGTAATTTGCTGAACGTTAATCTATAAATGTGAGACTTGATTTTAAAGGAAATTAGTTGAGTCTGGGGGTAATTTTCTAAGCGAGTTAAGTAGGACCTGATGCACATTGATATGAGTCAATGACCATTTGATCTATGACCTATTGTACCTATTGACTAAGTAAACTATCCAAGCATGGTCAACTTGCAATTGTTTTCGAATGATATTATGACAACTTTATTACTGTAATGCAACCAGTTACCAATTTCAGTTTTGCAGAGATCTCTGTCTTTATATTTTAACTATAGCTTAATAATATAATAATAAATTAATATTTTGTATCTCATCCAATTCATACTCTAACGACCTTATGTTTATCGGGCGCAAACTGATTTGACTTCACGCAACATTGTCTGATTTCACGCAACATTGTCTGCTTCGTTGAGCAGAAAGAAAGAGCCTTCCTTGTTAGTTATACATCGTTATATAATTAATTTATGATTCCCTATCTTTTATGTGTGCCTTATTATTATTTTTATATGGATAGATAAGTTAGATGTTTTTTAATAATTTTTTTGGCCATTTTTCCTGTATTGACTCATTGCCATTAAAAGTATGCATTAAATTTTTTTATTATTATTACTTTTATAACTAATGCGCCATTTGCGATTGTCTCTGGTATTCAGCCTGCGGGTGCGGGTCCGTCGCTGGAGCGCATCGTGGTGTTGGAGCGCAAGACGGGCAAGCTGGTGACGGGTCCCGCCGCTCCCACCGAGGCCACGCTGCAGAGCTGGCTCACGCGCCATCCCACCTTCGAGGTCCTCCAGCCGAGCGCCGTCGGTAATGAATCGTTTGCCAAGTTTGTGATGGTGTTTGGTTGTTTTTGAGTTCTTTGGAGGACTGTGTGTAGTAACAAAGGCTATTATAGTCCAAAGAGCCATCCGTCCCTTCTTGATTCGCCTTTTACGACTCGCCTGGGGAACTCTGGGCTGCAGATCTATTCTTTCCTTACCCCAGTCTGCAGGGTTTGATAATTAATCCAAGCCAACGCCAGGTTTGTGAATGCTGGTACTGTATTATTGACTTCTAGATAGTAAAATTAAAATTCGTTCTCTAATTTCTGTTGTTAATAGCACAAATTGTTTTATTTACAGTGTACAAGATTGCTGCGCTATCTTGTGTTATTCTGGGTGTCAATATGCTCATTTAAAAATTGTAATATCAATTTTTTGTTAATCTCTACAAGTATTACATGTTAAAGTCTTAATTTTTTCTATTGAATTTTACAACTGTCAGTTAGACTTTTTCTGCTTTAAAAAAATATCTAATTTAGAGTGCGATCGATCAGCATTTTTTCAAAGATATGTTTATCTTTGTATGTATATCTATCTATGTATCTATCGATACATCTATGTATATCTTTTTACACTTCCCAGCGGTTATTTTCCGTTCTACTTTCTCGTTGATTGCAGAAAAGAAGAAGATTCCGCCGAAGGAAGTGAAGCCCATCCCGCCACCGCCGGCCAAAGAGTCGATCAAAATGCCTTCACGCCCCGAGCCGGCTCCTGTCAAAGAAGAGCCGATCCTTCCTCGGCCGGCGCCGGCAGTGGGAGCTCTGGGCGGAGTGGCGCGAGTGGCGGAGGTAGCGCGGGGAGTAGCCCTGGGGGACAGAGTGGGGGGTGGGGGTGGGGGCGTGACTGCGGTAGGGGGTGGACCAGGGACCAGTTCTGTGCCCAGAGGGGCACCGGACCCTGCGCGCATCAGCATCAGAAACAGCTTGCGTGAAACACTCCTCGCCCGGTCTGTCTTTTGCGTCGATCGTATAATTAGTCTGGAATTAATGGAGCTCCGCTGTGAACTTAATACTTTATTTTATCATATGTTGTGGCATGGACTTGCTAGAAAATATTCGAATATTGCATTGGGGGATGCAAATTTTTTGTTATTGTTGTCTGCCCATTTTGTCATTGCTCATGCTGTCGTTGCTTATCTTATCATTGCTTATATTGACGTTGTTCATGTTATCGTTGCTCAGGTCATCGTTACACAGATTGTCATTGCTCATATCGTTGTTGGTCATGTTATTATTGCTAATATTGTCGTTGCTCGTGTAGTCGTCGCTCATGTTGCTCGCGCCGTTGTCAGAGCGAACGAGTCGGACGACGTGATGGTGTCCGGCCAGGAGATGAAGCACCTCGCTCTCGAGGTGGAGGAGCAGCTGCACAGCTACTGCGGCGCGCAGGTTTCCACCAAGTACAAGCACAAGTACCGCACCCTCATCACACACCTCGAGGACCGCAAGAACAAGGCAAGCTCTGCTCTCTAGTCGTTGACTAATGAAGGCTATTGGCAGAGTTTAGTTTAGCTATCATAAAATAGCCGCGGCTATTGACTCACTAAAATGGATAAGTAATGGCGGCGTTCTGCTGTTAAGATTGTTCGGGAAGGTGTTGTACTGTGAGAGCAACTGTTTATTGTGCTGTTGTCTTCATGGATTGTGTTGTATGGTGAGATCAACCTGCATAACGTGCTATTGTGTACCGGGATTGTTCCGAAAGGTATTGTACGGTGAGATCCGCCATACAATGTGCTGTTGTGTACCGGGATTGTTTCGAAAGGTACTGTAAGAGCAACTATCTAAAGTGCGATTGTATTCAGGGTTTGTTCCGGAAGGTGTTGTACGGTGAGATCAAGCCGTACAACCTCGTGCGACTAAGCAGTGAGGCGCTCGGGTCGAAGGAGTACGCATACTGGAAAGAACCGACTCTCAATGTAGGCACACACTTTAAGCGCATCTGGTGTTTTAATGAGCTTGTTCACCATATATTGTGTGTATATTTTTGTAGTGCTATAATAATTACAGCAAAATAATTTAGACTACGTTTTGAATCAGACTATGAACTGAAGTTGATTTAAAATTTAAAATTTAATGTTGATAAATTGCAGGATGAAAATAATTGTGTTTGCAGGCTTCTGATGTTATTGGGTAGTGCGCTGTAAATTATCCAAAATATGATTTATTTTCAAAAAAATGACATTAGATTTGATTTGTGTTATCTAGCTGCATTGTTTGAGAAAAAAAATCGCAGTGTGCAATGCAATTCTGAATAAAAGTGCATATATTTAAGTTTTGAAGTTCATTTATTTGAAGTTCATCTAAATTTGTCATGCAATCAATTTTCCAGACGTTTTTGCTAATTTCAGATCTTTACCTCCATGCAGAAACATATGGCGTCACCTGAAAAGGTTATAGAACCGCCTAAAATTTCAAGACCTCCAGAAACTGTCGTGTCCAAAGTAAGATGTGATTTAATCTATTCCAATAAATTCTGTTGCACACACTGTGGCTCAGTCAGTGTGAATTTTAACATTTACATCAAATTTTACTGCTTTATGACTGCTAGCATAATTTCCTACTTTATGCTAGTTTAATTTCTTATTTTATGCTAGTTTTTTAACATTATTTGCAGAATAAATTTCTTTATACACGGGACATAATATATAAAATGGATTTATATCTGCATAATGTGAAACTAGTTATTTATTTAGTTGTTTATATTTTCTATTTTTTCGATTTCCTAGATTTGTATATATGTTTAAAACGCGTGGCCCTATTTAAAAAGTGTCATAGAATAAGTACATTTTTGTTCAATATTTCAGTGATCATGACTGTTTATTTAGAAAAGTATACTAAATTATTTATGCTTCTACTAATCCATGCTATCAAATATAAATCTTCAATAGAATAGACGATGTACTAGACATGAGTTGCAATTCTTTCATCAGTTAGCGCACTTTTCTATATTTTATTGCTTTAATAACACAGATACAATTAAAAATGATTTGCAAAGCGCAAAGGAGCTAGATTAACAAAATGAGATCGCTTTTCGAAAAAGCTTACGCCTATGTCTAACCCTAAACATATAAACATTGGCATGAGATATGGATGTAATAAAGCCGTCTTTTTTTTTGCGTCTATTTTGTTATTGTTCATATTTTCATACAGGTTAGACGCTTGGTGTCCTGATGAGGACTGCTGGAGCTGTCCTACAGATATGGATATAATAACAAAATTAAAAATTAAATCAAAGATATCTCCAGTAACTAGTCCAGTTGTGTTGCCGCCAGGCCAAGTCTCCGTTCTATGAGCCCCCGCTTGACTACCTCTCGTCCCTCACCCTCGACACCACCTCCCAGCACGGCCGCCATTTCTTCGACATCAACTGCAAGGTCTGCACCGGCAAGGTGCCCGAGCCCTTGCCCCCCCACGACGACGAGCCTGCTGTGGCGGCTCCCCCCACGAGAAAGATCCCCCTGCTTCCTGACCCTCGGGGACCGCGCCCAGGCGTGGAACAGCAGGAGGGGGGGATGGTGGATATAGCGAGGGATCCTCGGCGCAAGGGGGCGGCGGCCACTGTCACGGTGAAGGCGGAGGAGCTGAAGGTTGACGTCTTGCAGCAGGGTCCTGTCGTGTGAGTGGCGCTTGCTTCTCTGAGGTGCTACTGTGTTGTCACTCGTAGCGTCATTGCTTTCTAATTGATGTGTGTAGTTTTGTGTGTTGTCTCTGTTGCGGGGTTATGACAGCCTACTTGTAGGATTGTATTCACTATTCAGACAAAATTCTAGGTGGTGTTTATAATGTGCAGATGGTCTTGTCTGCTACTTCTAGGGCATCTAGTACAGGGCGATCATACTGTGCTGGTTAAGTCTGACTACTCGATCACATGATATGGAATTTCTCCAAGCTAACTGTTATGATTTGAGCGCTGTTCGCCAACTGACTCTTCGGTCGAGCTGCGGAAGTGAAGTCACAAGTCAGCAGTGAGAAAGAGAAAAACGAGATTGGGGGCCCATTTCTTTCTGGGAAGGAGTTAGTTATTTAGCTGTGCAGAATTCCAGCAGCCTTCGAACACAATATTTATACACGTTGAGTTTGAGATGTTCATCATTTGCTGGGCCATGCCGTTTCATTTCATAGCTCTTTGAATGTATATATTTTAATATGTTACGTATTTATACATGAGATGGTTGATTTGGTGACTTGTAGCTTGTCGTCGTCCAGTGTTGATTCGTTGGAGGCGGTGGTGGAGGACCCTGAGCTGTGGAAGGGCAGTTTGTACGCGCACGAGGTCGCCAAAGTCCTCACGACAGCTCACCTCATCTCCGGCCTTCTGCCCCCGCTCCTTGAAGTACGCAGCCATTCTTCGTATTACCGGTATCAGCGGTAATAATATAATCATTTAATCAATACTGGTAATTAATCATGAATGTGCTAGATATTGAAATGATACTACTGCCATGATTGTTTGTTGCAATCTGTGCCATTATAATGTAAATTTAGTTTGTTCTTTAGTGACAGAGATGGGCATCGTAGCAGGATTTCAATTAACCAGTTTAGTTTAGCTTACTTTCATTGGTTGTTGATTTCCTTTAGAAGTATCTCCGTCATTAACGTATTGTTTTGGTTCATTCCTGCTTTTTTATAGAAAATTTATTTCACTATATATATATAAACGTTTTAAAACAAGATGCTGACTAGACCGCTGGCATCATCTTCTAAAAATGATTAATAGTTGACTTAATTTTAGCTTCTTTCCCCTGGAGTTTTCTCAGCTTCCGATTCCCCTCGTAGGGTCAGGGCACGTGAGGGTGCATGCTTGTTGTCGCAGACGTCGAACCTGTGCCAGCACAGAAATGGACAGAAAAAACGGAAATAATGATATGATGATATGCGGACATTTGCTTGTTACAATATGGGAAGCATTGTTGCGGCATATGCTATATGATGTTTTATTGTGCTTGATGGTTATGCCCAATAACTCTCCATGCACTTCAATATATGAAGTGGTATCGCAAGGTGATTATAAAGGTGTCTTAGTGCAATTTTCTTGACACATTCTTGCTCAGGAACTGTCAGACATTGTTGTTATCACTGGTCGACTTCCACCAGAAAACATTTTCTCCTACCTCTCTCAGATAAAGCGCTCCGGAACCACTTCTAGGGTAAGCATTCAGACTGTCAATTACTATATTATCAAGTACGATGCAAAGTTTCATTGACTCTTCAAAATGTAAGTAAGTCTTCATTTTAATATTAGACCGGAATATGGTTAGGGATTGACTAAATGTAGCGTGTTGATATTTTAAGTTTTTGCAAGCATATTAATGGCTTCAGATTGGAGTTAGCTGGGTATATGCATTCATTTTTGTAAACGACTTGTTTGTTATTAGCAATTTGATGCTATATGACAATAATTGTAAACTCACTCTTTTAAAGAAAGTGACTTTAAAGGATATGAAATGGCATGCTGTCATTTTTGAATACGTGATTTGTGTGGCTTACTCTTCTCTGTACCTCGGCACAGATTGTCACCTATGGATGCTCTAAGTACTGTGTGGTTGCAGGATGTGTCAATCATCTACTTGAAAGCGGCCAATGCTGATGAGGACACGCTGTACGCGCAGCTCTTTCACTACTTGGACTCGCGCAACCGGTGCGGCGTGGTGGGGCAGTGTGCAACGAGCAAGTACATCAAGGACATGTACATCGTGCCGCTGCCCTCTCACAAGCTCATCCCAGGCGTGCTGCTGCCGTTTGAGGGACCTGGTGTGTTGTCGATCCATCCTCGTGCTGTTTAAGAAGTTATCTACCTGTGATGCCATTGAACCAAAACGAAATATCTTCCTACATTCTAGGTATCTCTGCAAAAAATATTTCTAGGTTGCATTTTTTTATATAAGCCTAAATATTCTGAGCTCCCGTAAAAAAAGCACCATTTTGTATGAAATATCCCCAGATATCTGGAGATTGTGTTAAGATCAGATCTCTCTATCACTGAAATATCCCTGAATCTACCGATATATCCGAAGCAATGGCATCACTGTTAGGTACATATTTCTTGGGTTTTTACTGTATGCAACACCAATTGACACAGGTTAATCATTTGAACACAGATGATCATGTTATGACTAGTTGCCAGACCTTTCAGAGTTGTAGTGTGTTGATATGTGCATGGCATGCGGTGGTTTGATCATGAATCTTCAAACTTTGTTGTGTATTTTCATAAGGATAACATTTTCGGAAAATTTTGTGAACTGTGCCGTTCACTAAGACATCATACGATTCAATATGAACTACAAAACAAATGTTATTTGACAATGTTTGTCCTCAATCGCGTGTACAAATCACAGTTTGTGTGAGGTTATTATTAGGGTTAAGGCTACCGATAAAGTAGGTTTATTTTCGGGTTTGATAAGAAACTTAATCCTAAATTTCTTTTAATAAATGGGACCAAAGTGAGTGAGATGAATCAGGATTGGAATCAGGCCATTGCAGTTGTAGCATTTCTTCAGTTCTTCGTCCAAAGAGATTAACAGTGTTGTATTGTGTGCAGGCCTCGCCGAGAGTCGCCCTGACCTTCTGCTCGGTGTCATTGTGAAGCACGCCACAGCGTCCAAGAAACTCCAGCAGGCTGCTGCTGCTGCCACTGCTGCGAAAGACAGCAGCAGCGGCGCTAAGGGTGTGCTGATCAAGAGTGCAGGGCTGGAAGTCAAGCGAGGTGCTACAGACAGAACTCTGTCAGACAGCGTGGTCCTTGATAATGACTCCATGGACATATCTCCGTCTCCACAGGATAAGGTGAGCAAAATTGTTCTGTTTCTTGTGACTGCTGCTAGCAAGGTTATAGTTTAATGGATAGTTTCTTTCTGTTTCACTTTTGGATGTAAATAAGTTGCAATTAAATCGATCACTTGATGTTCCTGTTAAATTATTTTAAATATTTTATCTATGGCTGTATTTTCAACTAAAGAGTTTATAAAAGAGGTTTTTAATTGAATTCTTTGGGCTTCAAATTACAAGATAGAAAGATAGCACTATTTAACAAAAGTATCTTTGTAAATGAAAATACTTTGATTAAAATCTTGCTTTAAATATCTTCTTCTTTTTTTCTCTCGTAATTTTGGTTATGACCATGTTTTTACTTTTTGACTTCTTCACGAGCAGTGCTACTCACAGCACATATAGTAATAAATTAGAGCTGTAATGCGACTCGTGGGTTAGAAGTTAACAAAAAACCTGGATGACAAACCGGTCACTGATTTACAGTATTATCAAACTGTCTGAACAAAGATCAGGTTGCGAATTTTACATTGCGCAGGCCTGTAATCAAATTAATTAGTATTCAACGATATTTTGTCAAGTTCTATTTACTAAACTGTCGGATAAATTGCTAAAATGTGTCTGTTTTATGACCACTATCTGATAACTATGTAGGCCTACGCGCATTTGTATAAACCGCTGGCCGGTAGATTTCTAGAACACGCCATCTCGTCCAAGGGTGACACAAATCTTTTCCTTGCCAAACTTTTATCCATTCATTTTTTCCTTTTCTAAACCTCAAGGGGGGGGCGGGGGGCTATTCACTTAAAAATTGACAGTCTGGGGGGCTATTTCTCCTCAAATCCAATCGACTGCATTATAAATTTTCATTTCTGGAGGGGGCGATCGTACCTCTTCGCCCCCCAGCAGAGTTCTGGGGTGGGGTAATCGCTCCCATTGCCCCCCCCCCCCTCGTGACTCCACCAATTATCTCGTCTTGAGCTATTCAAGACAAGATGGCGGACATAATGCAGCTCTGGTGTTGCTTTGTTATTTATTTGTTGTACTCTTGTTGTTTGACTAGGTGAAACTGTGGCCCATTTTATGCAACCATCATGTATCAATTTTGTGCAACCAGGATGAGGATGCTTATGAGGAGTATGATCCAGAGGCTCCCTTCGCTGAAGACGAAGTGTACAATCCCAGGCTGCCCAAACATTCACCGGACATCTCACACGACGTCTTGCATAGATCACGGTCGACAAAGCTTCCACTTCCCGCAGGGCACAAAAAAGCTTCAACAGTGCCTATGTGTACAAGTTAGTAGTGACTTTGCAATCGTTTATGCTTTTTTTCGGATGTAATTGTATTTAATTTAATAAAAAGCAACATGTATGTAGCTTTTTTCTCAAAGGTATTTTGCTTTTTTGATATTGTTGGAGCCTCAATAGAATTAAATTACCTTACTTATTTCCATACATGTCATATGGGATGGTTTATGAAATAAGAATTTGGAAGTCAGGTAGATTTAAATCTTTGACCTGGATTTTTGTTTCAGACTTTTAATGTTACTTTAAATTTTCTATGATATTTTGACTATGATGTTTTAACTGTTATTAACTTTGATTGTTTTCTATGATATTTTATCTCCTTTTGTAATCTGGCTGAGCATTTGTCATTTATTGATATTGATTTTTGATACAGTGGTATTTCTTGATATTTTATCGCCTATAGATACGTTTCACTCACTTTTTAAGATCTTGCTGTGAATGGGATTAGTGTTTGCATTGAAGTATTATGGATTGATATTTTAAATATATCTTATTGCTAGATTGCTTCATTTTTGCTTTTTATTTTATTTTAGAAGTCGTTAAGAACATAGCCGATGATGAAACGCCATATGATCCATTTGAAGACGACCTGGAAACTACTACATCTCGTACTACCTTCACAACTCTCCCCAAAGAGATAAACGCAACTGCCGGGAAAAATATCGCCAGTGTCTTGTCTGCGGCCACTGCCTCGGGCGTCAAGTCAAGCCTTACGCCTTGCAAGCTGTCCACCACTGTGGCAGCGGTCACGACTGCTTCCATACTGCCCACTGCTACTTCCACCTCTCCAGCAGCAGCTAGTCTGGGACCCAGCACCGCCTTGCATACGACCAGTTCTGCTTCAGCCACGAACAGCGCACTGCTTGAAATTGTGCTGAGTCAGCTGAGCAAGGTCAAGGCAGGGATGATTGCTCCACCTGTTGTCCCTCTATCCGCAACAACGTCATCGACCCCTGTGCCATCGGTGACCAAACTGACGACTGGATCTACCGCCGCTGTGGCAGCTCTGACCGCCTTACCAAAGTTGTCTATCCCGGTGAATTCTTCGAGTCTGCTGATGTCCACTCTGCCAATTTCCTCTCTCCTCTCACTGCCGGTGCTGACGTCATCCGTGACGTCATCAGCCGGTCCCCTGGCGACGCGTGATTGGACGACGTCGATGCTGACGACGCTTGCCGCCACGTCGGCGGTAACGGGCATTGAGGAACAGCGGCGCTTGCTGTCGGAGCTCACGGAGAAGATTCGCGAGCAGAAGGAGTTCCTGGAGCGACAGAAGGACGAGATGAGTCGCAGCAGCGCTGCTGCTGTGGCAAAACCTGCTGCTGCTGGTGTGGCAGCTACTTCCTCTGTTGCTTCTACAGCAGCCGCTACTTCCTCCTCCGCTGCTGCTGCTGCCGCTGCTGGCCTGACTACAACGGCATGCATTCCGCTGTCTGCGGTCTCTACACCGCTGGTGGCTACCGCTGCAATGGTTACTTACACTGCGACACCGATCCCATCACCCGCTGTATCTTCTGTAATTGCTCCCATTGGTCCTATCCCTGCATCCTTGGCCTCAGTCACCACACCCTCCAACGTTGTCGCCACATCTTTCACGCCTTCAAGTCCAGCGCCTGTAATCGCACTCGTTACTTCCGCGACCGCCTCCCTCTCTTTGGCCGCTGCTTCAACGACTTTCACTGCTGCTGTGCTGACTCGTGATTCCACTCAAATTCCTGCATACACCGCGACACCAACGACCACTGCTTTTGTACCCACTGTGACCATCCCACCCTCCGCAGCACCCTCCACTCCTACCGCTCCTCCTGCTCCCCCTGTTGCTGTCACTGATTCTCCCGAGTCCCCTCCTGCCGCTCAGACATCCCGCTGCGTTGAAATACCACTGGAGCCGAAGTCCGAGACACTAGCCTTGCAGCCTAGTGCGGAGGAGCCAGTGGAAGGCTTCATCCTAGGTGCGGTGTCAGGGCGTACATTGGGGGCGCCGGACATGGCCAGTCTTGCGCCGTCCATACACCAGATGCTGTCAGGGAAGTCCTTCGAACATCTTAAGAACATTGTTGCCAACGTGACAGCCAAGTCCGCCAGTCAGACCAATGCAGCAGCTAAGGTTTGATGATGTTACCATCCATTTTAAAATATACTACACTCTGCGTCGATTTTAAAATGCCATAGTATATGTAAATGAAATTTTTTGCAGGAAGTAGGCCTACTATGACATTGTCTAATTGGAGTATAAAGTGTTTTATGCCTTGTACGATTTGTGAATAATAAATCCTATGATATTCTGAATTCTCATGAATCAAAGTGTTAGGATGTTATATTGCACCATTCCTACCCACATTATTATTGTTCTAAATTTTGACGACTTTTGGAAAGTTTGAATGAAATGTAATATTATTTAGTTGAAATAGTGAGATAGATTCAGTGCTACTGACGATATGTTATTCATGAAAATAGTGGTAATACAATTATAATAGTAATTGTTAAAATAGCAGTTGTTTCTGTCAATTGCTTCTACTTACGCTTAGGTGCAGAGGAAGGACGATGATCAAGCAGAACCTCACGGGTCTGAGAGAGGACGGCATGCCAAGCTGAGTCTAGACGATCCTGCCAGTCAGCCTAAGGAGTCTCTAATCGATTTCTTCAATCGTCATGGCGACATGGACTATCGACCGACTCCCATCCCCATCGGTGACGTCGATCTGTCCATCGCGCCCCCTCCACTCCCAGGGGCGGCCCTCCTGCGTGGCCTTGCTCCTCTGCCCCCCACTCGCCCTCCTGGCCCGGGCATGCCACAGTTTCGCGGAGTCCTGCCACAATGCAGAAACGACTTTAAGCCGCCCCTTCTATGCCCAGATGGGCCAGAGTTTGGACAGGATAGACGCTTGCTTAGTCAACAGCAGCAGCAGCAAACTGGCAATGAATTTAGCAAACAGTCTCGGGTTCCATTGCTGCCTGATCCGGTGGCTAAAATGGGACCAGGAGCCAGCCAATCGATTCAGTTGTTACTGCCTCCCATGCGACCCCCTCCAATGCCATTTATTGGGCTCTCAGAGTTGCGTCCGATGGCGCCTCCGCAGAGGTTCACATGTCCCAGACCTCTTCTGCCCTTGCCCACATTCCACCCCAGCATGCGATCACCGTTGTTTAAGCCGCAGGAGGAGCCATTGCCGAGATTTCCGTCTCCGGGTCTCCTCGGAAATGCGCCTAGTGATGCGAAGGTTGTACCGTCTAGTGAACAGCTGTCCAAGCAGCCGCTTATGGAAAGCATTGGAGCCGATCAGCGGGTTGAAGGAACATCGCGTAGTGCTGCCCGGTCTGGATGGGATCAAGAAAAGTCTCATTCTGATGCGCGACATGTGGATCAGCGCTTTGACGTTGAAGGCAATCAACCTCCAGGCAATCAGCGTTTTCCCGGGCTCGCTGGACAACGATTTGACAGCCCGGGTAATCAACGATTTGATCCTCAGGGTAATCAGCGGTTTGACGGTGCACCTTCGGGCAATCAACGTTTCTCTGGTTCTGGCAATCGTGGCCAAGGAGGCGCCGATATTCCACGGTTCATTCGACCTGGTGACCATCGCTCAGAGGACGAGCGGGCTGAACGAACTCAGCATGGTGATGGGCCTTACGAAAGAAGATTTGGGCGTGATAAGCAACCGAGTCAGCGCAGGCAGAACTCGAGTCAGCAGTTGAGCAGGCAGCACAGAGGATCAGGGTCTGGAGCACGTGGTCGGGATAACCGAGGCAGAGACACGAGACCTGACAAGAGACCAAGGACACAAAGTCCTGTGGATGAGTCTTCAAGAAAAGCAAGCAAGAGGTCTCGAACAAAGAGTCCAAGAAGATCGTCCGGCTCCAAAAATAGATCGAGAACAAGGAGTCCCTCTGGGAGCTTGAAGAAAACAGATCAAATGTCTAGGTATCGCTCGACATTGTCCAATGACAGGTCTCATGATAGTCCGAGTACAGTTGATCTAACGAAGGATGAAAGTTCAACTGATAAACCAGATACTAAAAAAGTTATAGATCTGACAGCAAAGCATGAAAATGTTGGTGTTATTGACTTAACCGAAAAGAAACCTGACGTGAAAATTTCTTCAGGCGTTGCTCAGTCGGATGTGCAGCCAAAGAATTCTTCAGCTGAAGAATTGACTAGCTCTTCAACAGTGACACGTGACTCAGTGATCAGTAATAAGCAGTCTGTATCACATAACAGCGATGAAAAATTACCTTTAGAAAATATGGACAAGAGAGCTCTGGAGGTTATTCCATTGCCAAGTGATCCACAGCCACTGCCAAATTCATCAACGGTAAGAGAAGAACGAAGCAAGACCGAAGCTGAAAAATCAATGAAAAAAGAAGTGGAACAAAGCAAGAAGGATGCCGAGATATCGATGGACACAACTGCGGCCGATCTGAAAAAATCAGTTGAGATTGGGTCATCTGCAAAGGACAGCACCACTATGGGGCAATCTTCGTCACGAAGCAGGGAGGACTTGGTTAAGTCGTCACGCAGCAAGGAGGGCTCCCGCAGCAGGTCCAGGCACGAGGAGCGGGGTGGTGATACCGCATCATACGGGAACGCGCAATCAGTTGGCTCACACTTCAAGAGTCGACATCGCCGCAGTCGAAAGCACGACTCGTATGATCGTCGACGGCGCTCGGGTCACGACAAGTCTAAGGATCGGCGAGAAAGATCGGGAAGCAGAAACAGAGCTGAACAAGAGAGGAACAAAAATGGAAGCTCAAGAGGTGCTCGCAATATGAAGACAAGTGGGAGTGGTAGAGATCGACGAGATCAAGATATGGACTCATCTAAGCCGTTCTTGAAGGAAATTAATAATCCTCGCACGAGACGAATGATGCGAGAACATTCTGATCGTCGTGATAATCGGTCGTTGACTTCCGGTTCCGGTGAATTTCATTCATTGCAAAACATACCAAAGCCCTCCGACTTTTATAACTTTACGATTGCAGAAAAAGCGCGGAATGATATTGAAGAATATTCGACGCAAGCGGGCATAAAACGAAAGCTGTCGGAGGGTGCTGCTGAAATGAACAGCAATTCACTGCCTGTTGTCGAGAACAAGCAACACCTGGGCGGACTGTTTGTGTCCGGGGCGGATATTCTCAAGAAAGCCCTTCTTGGAAACTTTCCTGGTGCCATTGCGGATCTGACAGCGCATGATCATTTGGTCATTGCACCGACTGCTTCCAACTCTGCACCCAATTCGTTGCAGCAGCGTGATGGGAAGCCTTCATTGAATCAAGACTTCAGCATCTTTGTTCAGCAGCTGCAAAGTGAACAGAGTGCAAGATTTCCTCCTCTGAACTATGATACGAAACCAGATCGGATGCAGAATCGTGTAGGCGAACAAGATAGAGAGCAAGGGAGGAAAGATCAAGTAAGAGATTTCAATGATAAAGGAGATTCTCGCATGGAATTCGTTCAACCGCGTCCAATGGAATTTCTTCAACCGCGCTCAATGGATTTTCTGCAAACACATTCAATGGAAAGAGACGTGCGGGATGTGAAAGAGTTCCAGGGTCCAATCGGCACTCGAGATCAGCATCAAGAAAGAAATGAATCCTTTCCAAGACGTGTGCCATCCGGCAGCCGTTTGCCGATATTGCCGAATCCTGAACTAATGAACCCTCAGGTAAATCGCCTACCAAGAGAGGAAGAGCATTTGACGTATGATGGGGCAACAGGATCAAGATCCGAGCGTTTTAATCCTGAGTCTGAGCATCGCAATGATGCGGAGTTCAGGCCTCCCCAACCTCGCAGACCCCTGCCCCCTCCACCTCGTCTCAGAGCACGACACGACGAGGGGCATCACGGTGACGGCCCCTTAAGTCTTCCGTCGCCTATGGCTTTCATGGATCGAGAGGCCAGGTCTGGTGAAGAACGTCAAGCATCAGACCATATGATAGATGCAGAGGGTAGAACCGGTGCACCGCCGCAAAGAAGACCACCACATCTTGGTGGAGAATCTCCTCGTCACATGGCTGAGCCTCCGTTTATCAGTGGCCCTCCTCGCATGGGACCTTTCACTGGCCCCGGTTCAAGAGGGGCAGATGGTTCTTTTCAGCAAGGAGAGTTTGACGGTCCACCCAATCGGCACTCGAGTGATGTGCCACATATGGGCCGACCTCACAGCGCGAGTGGTTCGTCTCGTGCTGCTGATTCTCCAAACTCAATGAATGGTGGGCGTCGAGGATTCGATGAAGATTTCCCTGAGGGCACACCACCAATTGGCGATCCTGAATTTAATCGTTTTAGTGGAGGTTTTCCTCTGATAGAGGATCAGGATGTGGAAGATTACAGCGACAATCGACGTCCGTTCAGAAGAGGTCCCCCGTCCAATGAGGAAGCAATGGGCAGTGGTCCTTTTCCGCATAACACTCGTGAACCACCTCGCCAGGAGGCATCTTATTCTGCTTCACAGGGGAATAATGTTATGTTTGAAGATCTGGGAGGTAGTCATTACATGAACAATGCTTCACCAGGGGTCTTTAGAGTGAATTCTCGTTCTCGTGGTGAAGGTCCACCAGCTATGGATGGGCCGCGTAACATGTGTGGGCCACGTATGGGAGGCCCTCAGCCTATGGGCCCTTCACTTCTAGGTAGCCCCCCTCGCGGCATGAATGGCCCACAGCGCATGGGAGGCCCACCAATTGGCGGCCCAGGCATGGGTGGCATGCAAAGTAGTTATGGCCCACCCCATATGGGTGGCCCAGGCATAGATGTCATCCAAAGAAAGGATGGCCCACCCCGTATGGAAGGCCCACTCATGGGTGGTCCACCACCAGGTAGGGATGCCCCACCCCGTTTTGGAGGCCCACGTATGAGCGGCCCACCTATGTTTGGGTCACAAGGCAGGGATGGTCCACCTCATATGGGAGGTCAACGTTTTGGTGGCCCGCCACAAGGTAGGGATGGCCCACCTCATGTTGGAGACCCACAGCGAATGGGTGGTCCACCATTGGATGGTCCACCCCACATAGCTGCGCCCGCAATGTCTGCTCCACCTCAGATGGATGGTCCACCACGCATGATGGACCCCCTTATGAGTGGCCCCGGTGGCCCCCGTATGAGTGGCCCCGGTGTAAGCGGTCCTATGGATCGTGGGTTTCCCTTCAGGAGCGGTTATCAATCGACCTCTGAGAGCTCCATGGATTTCCAGTCTTCGTCCGATCGTTCTTCCCGCCCGGATGAATCTCCTCGGATGGGTGAGCCTCACTTGGGTGCGTTCTCTGAAACGGAACCTTATCATGGAAGTGATGCACGCTACGAGGAACGTTCACATCGCAACGTCGGACGTCAGTCACCATCGCGTCACGATGACGATAACTTTGATTCAGAGCCGTTGGAGCCGAGGGGACGTCGACCTTTGATGAGCGATCCATCATCAGGGGAGGACCTGGGACTCGGTGCGCCCGAAAACTATCGACCGAGTGGCGCTGTCGATCGACCTGGCCCTCCACTGCGGGGTAAACAGCCCCTGCTTAGAGACCCGGGTCCGAGACATGCAGGCATGCACCCAGTTGCACAAAGGGGTCAGCAGAACATACCGCTGCACAGAGACAAGCCGGGACAGTCTGGTCGATACAGACCTGAGTCGGCACAGCACCGCCGCCGCTATTAAGAATTGGTGGTGCTACGTTGTGCGTTGAATGTGAGACTACGAACAGCATAGAATACGAATACTACGAATAGCGTTACCGTGAATAAGGTATTGACTATGGTGACACGCCACTTGAATTTATCTCATAGCTGATAATGCTGGTTTCTTTTAAGCACAAAATGTTAGGTGCTGAGACACTTTGTAGATACTATTCAATTGCTTGGTAGTGGAAAGTCAGAGATTGGTTCGTTTGTTTCAAGAAAATTATGTTTGTTTTTTGATCAAATTTGAAACACGATTTGATTGATTGAATTGATGGTTTTAAGCAATCAATTTTTTGTTCGAGCAAGACACAAGAAATACTTTGTCAACGCATTGCTTGTATTGTTACGTTGACAAGGTATTTCTTAAACGTTATCAATTTTATGCACGCATTTGTTGTTATTGGCAGACTGGTAGTAGAAATTGAACTACTGATTTGTTTATCAGTTCGTTATGAACGTATGGACTCTCATACTGTTAAGTTAGCAATGTTTATCATCACATACATACATGTATGTAGCATACTGTAAGTTAGCAAAACAAATGTAGCCAAAACACTCTGTGTTAAAGTCTGCATGACGAGCTTAATTTTGTTCTTTAAGGCAACAATTCCAGATTGTCACCCGTCCTAGCTTTTCTGAAACCTGTTGATTTTTATAGCATGAAGAGCCATGCATTTTCTTGCTATAAATGTATACTGTAGATCTCTGCATTGACAATAAAGGTTTCTACTTTTTCATTGAATATTTTTTTTGCAAACTTTCGTTTATCTTTCAAAAATCATCATCATCGCAGTTCTTTGTAATCGAAGATGACGCGGGTTGTAGCGGTTTAGGTCCGTTGTTTTCGTGAATGACTGAAGAGGCCAATCTGCGAGTTGATGCCGCAGACGTTGCATACATGATCGATGGCAGGCAGGGCGACGGCATCCGTGTTCGCTTGAAGCCCTGTGTTTTTCAGGTTTCTATCTTAGATACGAGTGTCGCCTTGCGGTTGCTCTGAAAGCAGGCTATTCCGACTTTTGTAGTTGCTCACATATTTTGAAAATATGTTACAGTATTAACATGTACAGAAGTCGTTTTTACTATTTCAAATCCAAAGCGCACAAAAACCGGGTGACAAAGGGTGAGATGTAGGCCTAGGCTGCCCCTCTCGATACTACACAATGTCTCAAAATAAAACGACCCAACAAATTTTTTCAATAACTAAACGCAATAAGCATTGTCAGTAAAATTTTCACCACATTGACTTGAATCATTGCTCTATATTTCTACTAATTTTCGTTGAATTTTATGGAGCAATTAAAAAGATACAATTAGTTAAAATTGATCAAAAAAAACGCGTCAATCATGCTAAGAAACTGCTTAATTGCGGTTTACACCTCTTGCACAAGCCAATAATTGTTCACGGTGTTGCTGTATTACTTTCTGCTAACTACAGAATGTTCAAATTTGATCACTTTTTAGTTATTCTCTGCTTCAGGGGTTTGACGTTGGTTTTTTCTGATGCGTTTTCTTAGCAAACACCATGCTGCTAAATTGTCATAATTGTCGCACCACTTAGACACCCAGCGCATTTGAATCATTCTTCTTGTATACCACACTCTTCTAAGCTTTCGTTTTGCGTGCATTTTTTAAAACCAAATCTAGCTGAAACATGAAGTGTACATTCCTTGACTGCTAACAATTATTGAATCGGAATATAAAAGAGATTATTATCAGAAAATTGTTGATGATGAATAAATAACTAATTAAGCACTTTCTCAGCTTGGTTGACGCGTGTTTTTTGTATGTCAACTTTGACTACTTGTATCTTTTTAACCGCTGAATGAAATTCAACGAACATTTTGCAGAAATATGAAGTAATGATCCAAGTTAATGTGGTGAGAATTTCTTTGAAAACATTTATCACATACTTTCCGTAGTTATTGAAGAAATTTGTTTGGTCGTTTAATGTTGAGACACGGTGTAGCAGTCAAATTGCAAAAATGCGAAACTTAGTGCACATTATTGCAGCCAGATACCAGGTAACCAGGCTGTGTCATATACCAGTGCTTCTCAAAGTTGTTGGGTTCACGAACCGGCCAATTTTTTTCCGCGGTTGTCGGGGACCTGCAGCTTTTCATGGTAAGAATTTTGTGCTGTCCAATAAAATACGATGCAAATACCAATGGCATGGTAACCCATATAATACCCAGTTTGTCAAAAAAGAAAACACCAAACTTATAGCTGTTACATACGTTGTTAAAACTTAACCACTTTTAAAAATTGGTTTACTGTTTGGAAGACAGGTAAGTTAGGAAAAAATTGACATATTTCTTTTTAACACAACATGGCCTCAAAAATTTTGTGAAAGTTTAAACGAATTCTGAGGAAAATAGGCTACACTCAAAAATTGAGCTGCTGGGATGTAACGTTTCAGATAGGAGCTGGCTTAAGCTTGATATACTTAGACCTCTGGATTAAAAAATATGTGGTTGATGCAACAAAGGGCAATTTTGACACTTATATCGAAATCATCACTCGCGTTGATCCAGTCGAAAGAGAACCAACATCAATGTTCTTCTCTGAATAATCATATACTGGTATATTGTTGTCACCGCAGCCTAGCCTACGATCGGTGTTGCTGTTTAGCCTCGCAACTAGAGGTCTGCGCCGACTTGTCATTGTCGGCGGCGGCGCGCCGGGTGTTTTCGATCGGCGGCGGCGACGGCGCGCCGACCGATTATACTTGGCGGCGGCTGACCGATTATACTTGGCGGCGGCTAGTTAAAAATCTAGGCGGGGTCGTTCGGCGGCGCCGAGCTATTCAAATAGCCCACCATCTCCCTCAAAAATAAAGTAGAGAATGAGAGTTAAATTTATTGTTGAATTTTGAGTTTAATTTATTGTTGAGAGTTGAGGATGAGAGATGAGAGTTGAGATTTAATTTATTTTGAATAGAATTAGAAAGGGTTTTGGCGACTTAAATATTGAATTCGATCACGACTGGTTGTGACCGGTTTAATTTATTTCGAAGGCATTTTGGCAACTTTCAATATTGAGTTTGGTCGCGACCGGTCGTGACCGATTTAACTAAATTTTAAAGGGTCTTGACAGCTTTCAATAAAGTGTTCGGTCGCGACTGGTCGTAACCAATTGAATTCTTATCGAAAGGGTTTGAAAGGGTTTTGGTGACTTTAAATATTGAGTTTGGCCGCGACCGGTCGTGACTGGTAGGGACGATTTGATTCATTTTAAAATTAATTTCGAAAGGGTTAGGTTTAGTCGTTCGTAGTGTTGTATAGCTGTTTTTATACATGCAAATTGTTAGTTGATAATTTTTGACTGATAGGCAGTGATGCCATTGCTGGGGATACCCTAATCCCAGATTTATGGATATTTCGAAAAATCTAGGATCTGGGGATGGATATTTTTTCTGTAAAAATAACAACTAGATCTGGGGGTATTTATGATATACGTCGAACAGATCTTCCACTTCGTGTCATTAAGTTAATGAATTTGGATGTGCATATGCATATAAATTGATGTTGGTACAATAGACCCAATCCATGATCCAACGTCTTTGCTTTCTCGAATTATCTGAAATTACTAGCCTGGCGCCGATGGCGTCGGTACGGCGGCCTTCTGCCGCGCTATACTGAAAGTCATAATATATGAGTTCATTAATTGGGGCAGTTTGTGGAGCTAATTTCTTGAACACCCTTTTATTGACGTTCATGGTGGTATGGTGTGCCTTGGTGCCTCGTCGTCCGACTTTGGGTATCACCCCTGTAGTTCGGGGAACAAAGAATTTATAAAGAATTGACCTGCAGCCCAGAGCTCCCCGGGCGAGTTGTAAAAAGCGCCTTAAGGGGGGGGCGGTTCTGTGCTTGATAAAGCCGAGGTCGAGGCACAGAACCGGACTGTAATAGTCTTCGTTACTACACGCGGTCCTTAACTCGCAGGGGAAGAAGAAGGCCTTCGACTTCGCCCTACAGCCCCATGACGCCCCACTGGCCCATGCCACAGGTGCATGCCCCGTGGGCCGAAGGATTACGCGGCGTCTACGGCGCGGCGTAGACCTTCGGCCGACAGCGCCGGTGGCGCATCGATCGGCGTGACGAATTAATGAAACCAGTGACTACCGGTCACAAACAGGCGCAAAATTTAGAATTGCCGAAACCCTTTCGAGATCGATGAAAGCAATAACAACCGGTCGTTACCGGATGCAAAATTGAAAGTTCCCAAGCCCTTACAAAATTAATGAAAGCGGTGACGAAATTAATGAAAGCGGTGACTGCCGGTCGCTACCAGATGCAAAATTGGACGTTGCCGAAACCTTTTGAGATTTATGAAGGCGGTACCAACCGGCTGCTACCGGACGAAAAATTGTATGTCCCCAAATCCTTTATGAAATTAATGAAAGCGGTAACTACTGGTCGCTACCAGGCACAGCATTTAAAGTTGCGAAATCCTTTCGAGATAAATCAAGATGGTAACAACCAGTCGCTATCGAATGCAAAGTTGTAAGTCCCCTTTTCAAAATTAATAAAAGCGTTGACTACCGGTCGCTACCGGGTGCAAGATTTAAAGTTGCCAAAACTCTTTCGAGATAAATGAAGGCGGTAACAACCGGTCTCTAACGGATTCAAAATTTAAAGCCCTCAAACTCTTTTCGAAATTAATGAAAGCGGTGACTTCCGGTCGCTATCGAGTGCTAATTTTAAAGTTGCCGAAACCCTTTCGAGATAAAAGAAGGATGCAAAATTGAAAGTCCCCAAACCAGGCACATTAATTTAAATGAAGGCGGTAACAGCCGGTCGCTACCGGATGCAAACTTAAAAGTCCCCAAATCACTTTTGAAATTAATGAAAACGATGACTACCGCATTACTATTCATTACTAGTTACTACATGCATGTATGCTCTCCAGCAGTGGCGGCGCGCTAATGGGGGTAGGGGGGGGTCAAATGCCCCCCTCAACATTTTTGTAGGGGGCAGTGCCCCCTTAGAATTTCGTTCTAGCTCCCCCTTGGTTATTGGATTTGCTCCTCTTCAAATTAAACGTCTACACTTAACATGTAGGCTGTACCATTTCACCTGAACTATGCTCTTTGGCAATGGCGTAACTTCGAACTGAAAAGTGCTAGTGACAAAATGGCAAGTCCTTATGGGACGTTACTTGAAGCGCTTAAAAACATATAAATGTTTGACTAGCGAGTTAATATGACAGATTCAAATCGAGTTATATCCAGTTAATACCTCATTGGTATTATACCTATGGCTGCACCAGAGTGAAGTAAAATCAGGAATTTCATGCCACACATTTTCATGCCAAGCAGACTCGAGCTGAATGGTAATGAATAGTAACAATTAGTAGTGATTAGTAATTAATAGTCTTGCCAGGCAGACTTGCTTCGAATAGTAATGAATGGTAATAAATGGTAATGAACAGTAATGATTAGTAATTATTTGTCATGAATAGTCCTCCCAGGCAGACTTACTTCGAATAGTAATGAATGGTAATAAATAGTAATGAATTGTAATTATTAGTAATCATGATTAGCAATGATTAGGAATAAATAGTCATGCCAGGCAGACTCACTTCGAATAGTAATCAATAGCAATGAATACTTATGAATAGTAATCATTAGTAATGATCAGTAATGAATAGTCATTCCAGGCAGCCTTGCTTTGAAAAGTATTGAATAGTAATCAATAATAATCAATAGTAATGATTAGAAGTGATTAGTGATAAATAATAATGAATAGTAAGGAATCGTAATGTATAGTAATGAATAGTAATCAATGGTAGTGAATAGTAATCATTAGTGATGAATAGTAATAAATAGTAACGAGTAGTAACGAATAGTAACGATTAGTAATAATTAGTGATGAATAGAAATAAAGAGCAATCAATGGCATGAATAGTAATGAATAGTAACGATTAGTACTGATTATTGATGAATGGTAATAAATAGTAACGAATAATAACGAATAGTAATCATTAGTGATGAATAGTACTAAATAGTAATCAATAGCATGAATAGTAGTGATTAGTAATGATTAGTGGTGAATAGTGATGAATAGTCATGCCAGGCAGACTTGCTTCAAATAGTAATCAATGGTAATGAAAAGTAATCATTCGTGTTGAATAGTAATCAAAAATAATTATTGGTAACAATTAGTAATCATTAGTGATGAATAGTGATGAACAGTCATGCCAGGCAGACTTGCTTCCAATAGTAATGAATGCTGAAGAATAATAATCAATAGTAATGATAAGTGATGAATAGCAATGAATAGTAATCAATAGTAATGATTAGTAATCATTAATTAGTAATCATTAGTGATGAATAGTCCTGCCAGCTAAACTCGTCGAGGCTCGCTGCGTGTCGAGGAGGCCAGCGCCATCTTGTTAATGCATTTAAACTAAAATAGCCGACTAGGGGTTAAACAAGTTCATCAACAGTTCAATAATCCATAGAATTTATATTTATTCTTCACTATTAATTGTGATCCACACATCCACAAAAACATGACTTCTACAAGAAAAGTTTAAATGCACAAGAAAAATTTACATCCATAAGAAAATAAACCATCCATAAGAACATGACATCCTCAAGAGAAGTTCACTTTCGCAAGAAAAGTTCAAGTCTACAAAAAAGTTCACATTCACAAGAAAACAAACATTCACAAGAAACGTTCACTTTCAAAAGAAAAGTTCACATCTACAAGATAACAACACATCCACAATAAAATCCACAAGAAAAGTTCACATAGCCTATAAACACAGGAAAAGAGAACATCTGCAAAAAAATGACATCCAGAAGAAAAGTTCACTTCCACAAGAAAAGTTAAAATCACAAAGGAAATTTAACATCAACAAGAAACCAATATAATCCACAGAAAATATGACATTCACAAGAAATTTGTCACAGAGTGCCGGCTGGTATCATGGATCCGCTGCTGTATAGATGGGCAATTTACACTTCTGACTTATTCAGGTTCGTCACATTTTAACAACATCAGCCTTAGACAGTCGTGGTGATCAACATCAGTTTCCAAAAAGTGGTGGTGACTATCACCACTTTTTAAAAAGTGGTGGTGACAACTCACCACCGTTAAGAGCATTGACGACATTCAAATTTGCCTCGGGTAGTGTCCGGTCGCGTCCGATTTAATTCATTTTTGAAGGGTTTTGGCAACGTAAATGCTCAATTTCGGCTCCGGTCGATGCGTCCGGTCCGATTTAATAAATTTTGAAGGGTTTTGGCAAGATAAATTAATTTTTAAAGGGCTTTGGTGACTTTCAATTTAATATGCCTCCGGTCGCGTCCGATTCATTTCATTTTTTAAGGGTTTGGCAACGTTAATTAATTTTTAAAGGACTTTGGCAACTTTCTATTTAATCTCCGGTCGCGTCCGATTAAATTTGTCAAGGTTTCTGGCAATGTTAATAAATTTGAAATGGCTTCTACGAACTTTTTCAGAATTTTCTGAGCAATTTTTGTTTCTAAAATTAATTATGTTCGATCATTTTTGCTACATTCATTTTCAATTTTGAAGAAAAATACCGCCTGGAATCAGGGGCGGATCCAGCCCGTCATCCTGTGGGAGGGGGGGCTATTTTGACCTAAAATCATCATTTTTCTTTTCCGTTCTGAACTCGTGAGCG
>JAQIWG010000249.1:0-39377 GCA_034695025.1 Chamaedrilus cognettii
CAAAGTCACGTTTAAAGTATTGGCCCCTCCTGCTATTTCTTGGGCCCCCCCCACAAAAAACTCACGCTACGGGGCTGAAAACCTGTTTCATTTTTTCTCTATTATGCAGGAAAACCAATGCGGTTTGATGGTTTAGTACCAAAATTGCATAAAAGCACATTTTTTCAGTTTGGACCTGGAATAGCACAAAGTTGTATTACGATGTACTCTATCATAATGCCAAATATTAGAGCGCAATATATTAAGATAAAGGAGAAAAAAGACTTTGGATTGTCATTTTTGAGCTGTTTACGATGTTCTCTAAAACTGAAAGTGAATAGGCGCACTGTTTTACCGCTGGAAGTGCATAAACCAACATACAGGTATACAATTTGCTCTATCGCCAAAGGTGCAAAAACAACGTTAGACCAACAAGACATGAGCCAGAATACATGTAGGCATACTGTAATTGACGTTCTATTTACATACATGCAACGGCATGATGATTGCAAATCATTTTGCTTTTCCTTGTTATTTCTTTATTTATTTTATGGTGATTCCTGGGTTTTCAGAAATTCCTGGTTTCGGCGCGACAGAAATTCTTGATTTTCAGCGTGACAGAACTTCCAGGGCTTGGGCGTGACAGAAATTCCTGAGTTTTTGTCACGCCGAAACCCATGAATATAGTTTAGTAAATAGTTTGTTAGTACGGAGGGAAGCGGGCGGGGGCTGTACGTGTAGTTTAAGCGCCGCGTGTAGGCTATAGCAACAAAGACTATTACAGTCCGGTGCTTGCCGAAGCTCAACTCGATTTAAGTCTAGTATGCTAATGCCTATTAATAGGGTTACGGTGGACAATAATTATTGGCTGCTAGAAATGCGTCTGAGACTTTATTACAAGTTAGTGCGTAAAGGGCGCAAGCAAAAATTGACGGTAAGTTGGCTGCTATTAGTGCACAAGCGACTTAAAGCGGCCAGAGTAAACGACAAATTTGAAAGCCAAATATGCACATATGCAAAAGCGGAACTAGAAGTGCACAAAACAGCAAGAGTTGCACCCTCTCCGTGTTTACAGCTTGTTTATGAAGCGCAAGAAATGTTATTCAAATGCAATGTAATGGATATCAACTCTTCTTAAACACATTAAAACTTTTTAATTTGTCATTTTAACTGGCACAGACATGATGATTTATAATTCAAGTCCAAACTTTAAGAATCCCTTATCTCTTTTTGACCGTCGCTGCAGATATGCACCTTTAGTGCAAAACCCTGGAGGTATTAATCTACCCTTGATGTAATTGTTGATTTATAGTTGATTAAGCGTTGATTAGTTGTCACTGCCGTTCTTTGTAGGACGTAGCCATTTTTGATCAAAAATCACACTTTAAACATTTTTAGAGAATGAAGCATATTAGGAAGCATATAAAGCACCGGAACCTCAAAAATACCTGTTTGATCATATTAAGGTCTAGAGCCCTAGAGCGTCTGTCAGAGATTTGCTGTTTTTATTTTATCTTTGTAAAAAAAATTATTTTTGTTTAGACTGTTTTAGATTTATATTTGGTGGGCGTGGCTAATTACCTATGCTGTCGCACGCCTAGCTGCAATTATACTAAATACAAATGATAACAAAAGCCAATGAAAAAAACAGAAACATATTTTTTGATAAAAAATAAATATATACAATTAGTTATATTAAATACTAACTAGGCTTCGCCCATCGAACCAACGATCGGTATACTTTTCTCTCTCATCTGATCCTATGCAGATCTATGGATTCGGTAACTCTACTATTATGTTATGAGAGAAACTAAAATAAGCATGCTGAGCCCATCATGGTAGGCCTAATGGTCTAATTAAAGGCCTATTCCGGTAGTATTAGTATAACGTACGGCAGCCTATTTTAATTGAAGAAAGACATCATGATCACTAGATTAACAGGTGAGTAACTAAAGTGCGATATGGGAATGGTTCACACATCGGCGACAACTCAAGCTGCCTTATGTCGGGTTGATAGAACGCCCATGGATATTTTATTGTTGATCCGGGTGTTGGAAAAACACGAAATACAAAGGAACGAAATCAACAACGGGTAAAATATGAAAGCCAAGCTGCGAAATTTGATCACTTTATGTAATAAAATGGCGACAAGCAAGGAAATGCTTGCTTGTCAACGTGGAAGAGATTGACGGAGAAGGAAATGAAAGCTAGGGGATCAAGACATGATGATGCGACGGATAGGATAAAGTGGAGGGTGGGTGTCCATGGCTGGAAATGGCCTACCCCTGCGTAAGTAGGGAATGTGGCCACAAAACGCGCGTCTGTGTTTAAAGCTAACGTTACTGATTATGAATCTTATCACTTTGATTTTCAATTGGTTATACTCTAGTCTACTATGTACTAGTACTGTATTTTAATGTAATTTAGTGTTGATTTTATTACATAAAGTTACAACTCAGACCACTTGATTTACTCTGATAGGATGTATGTTATATTGCTCATATTGCTTCTGTGTCCAGAGATAATCATCATTTGTGATTAGCGATGATTCGCTGGAGCAGCTGACGAAAGACTAAACAAAATGGCGACGGTGAGAAGCAACGCCACCATCCCAGCCAATCAGAACGGCTCTTACTTCGCTCACCCGCCTCAGCTTCCTCCACAGGCTCCCCACGCTCTCGACGCAAACAAAATTCCTCCGCCTAGACTCATCATACCCAATCAGAATGCGAGTTTGTCCCCCGGTTCGAGTGTCGATGCCGCTTCAAGACCGGCATCGCTACCTAAAGTCGCGGCGCCGCGGAGAGCGCTGAGGCTTGGCAGAAAGACGGTGGGCATAGGGAGCGGTGGGAGTGGCGGAGGAAAACCTGAAAAAAAGAAGAACAAGAACTTGACGACAAGACTGGGTTCCAATAACTCAGATTCGGTAAGTTTTGATCTTTAATAGTACTTTGGAGCTTAAATAGTTTATCAATTAGTTTTATGATAATTGTTTTAGTTAATTGTGTGGTAACTGTGATGTACCGGTAATCGATTTTTACATTATAGACTTAGAGCTAGGTCATGTTGTAAAGTTGTGTGAAGAGTGCTATATTGAACAAAATAGTGAATTTGCACTGTATTTCTTATAAATTGAATCATTATTTTGGTCTGCTTTTGGATTTATATACAGTTTTATATCCTCAAATTAAATGTTTTTTGGGTAGGTCTCTTGATCTTACTAATTGTTGTTCATTTGTTTGCTCTTTCAGTCTTTCTGTTCGTTTGTGTTTAAAATTCATGCTTGCCAAGCAACGTGATGACGTAAATTTCACTAATCTCTGTTATTACAGAGCGATTTTCTTTGCTCTAAATTTCTTGTTCGTGGAGTTGATTATACTATGTCAGGTATAGTAATGCCATAATGGCTATATTGACCTATGAGTACCGTAGTTGATGCCTGACGCCTCTGTTGGCAAGTTGAAGAACCCTCGAGACGCCGCAGTCTGGTACCACGGTACCGACGTACCTTAGATGTCAGTGGATGAGGTCAAGTCAGAGCGCGTAACGTGTCAATTTGTCAGGCGTCCATCAAGTGGTTACTTTAGTTGAGGTGCTAGATGGCAACCATTGTTCTATGCAGGGATTTGGCCACACTTGAATACAGTGTGGAGTTTAGTGTTGACTATTAGATTGTATCATGGATGATTTATCGTTTTATCCTATATCTACGATATGATGAGCTGATACTTAAGTTGCAATTTTTTGTAAGTAAATTGTAATCTCCCAATGCGGTGACATCATATATCTTTGCATGTTGCGGTGGAGAATTTCATCAAATACAAATTCCAGAGTTTGCTAAATATGATTTGTTTTGGAATATGATCTGTACATGTTCAGTATGTGTTCATGTACATGTTCATGTTAAGCCTGATATCTCTAAGAATAAAATTTACTTTAATATCTGTTGATCAGATCCCAGACATCAATGGCATCACGATTCATGGGACAATCATTCCTGTATAAAACTTAGGTGAGCTCACTGAAGGCCCTGTTAAAATTATCTTGAAGTTTTCTTCTCATCATTGATTATTCAATTGATGGTTTCATTGATAGACCAGTGATAAAATGGAACAAGCTGGTCCAGTTTCTCTGTTCAATGTTCATTCAAGGTTCACTTTCTCATTTACAGAATGATCAGAATTAGGCAGTTTTAAAGCATTATTCGGTTCAATGGTCATACCCGTTTTTATCACGTGCAGTTTTTCTTTGGAGGAAGAAATTCTGGAGCAATTAATAAATTTACTCGATGCCGACACGGACAATTCACAACGAATCACAGGACTTCACACCTGCTAGTCAGGTGTCGTGCAAAAAAATTCTATGGATCGCTGCGCTTGACTTTTTGCCAACCTATGTCACTTAGTCCTATGCACTGAAGTGTCTCAGTGTGAGAAAATGCCTCTCTGTTTTGTTTTGTGTCACAGCGGCAAAGCGGCAGCTGTACTAGTGGCAATTTTAATGCGTTGACCTATACATTTACCATATAAGCTTCTAATTATGGCACGATCAAATTACAATGACATGAACGGAGTATTTTAAAAAAAACGATTGTTGATTTATTCTATTGTTATATATAGTTATAGTTCGGTTTTCGGAGAGTTAATTTTGTTTCTTTGTTTCGGGGACTAAGCTAAGGTAGAAACAACTCCGGTAGCTAAGGTACGGCATCGCTTTTAATTCTAACACTGTAATATTCACACTTCGAACTTGTAAGGTTCTAGGTTAGGTTAACTGAAGGTTTCCTTTTTCGTGTCCCTGTGTCAGGCGCGCATCCGGTTTATATACTCCGGTCTACTGCTTGTTTTACTACAGCCAATGATAACTATGCTCGCCCTTCAACGACCTTGCAGACTCCTATGAATATTCATGTGACATTTACTTCTCTCTTTGGCATAGCTTATGGCCTGTTGCCTTAGCTAAAGTTTAAGTTTATATTACACTATCGGGTAGATTATATATTTTTTCCTTTAAAAAATGATCTCTATTTAATCTAAGATATTTCGTTCCAAAGGCTATTGAATCTGATATTATTGATTATTTTATAAAAGCTTGTACATAACTTCTTTTAATTAGTTGAAAGCTTGTTTTTTATAAACTTTGTTATGAATGCAAATTGTAAAAACTCGGATGTGAGAAATGAAAAAATATCTAAATTGTAACTATGCAGCGAATACATTTTAGTTTGGGAACTACAATGTAATCATTGCTGGCTATAAATTAATTTTTTTGCATGTTTTGTAGAGATCTTGTTTTAGTTTCTATAAGCAAGTACATTATGTATGTACATTATGTGGGGCACGGTTTCACACTGCAGGACGAGCAGCTGTAACGTTCTATTTACACACTCTTTGCTGCACGCTGATCGGACATCAATAAAAAAGCTCTTCGAATGTTTGATCTCTGTGGCGGCGCTCTGAATTCACTTGAAGGAAGGCAATCCGTTGTGTAGCGACTAAAGTAAGGAGGAATCCGAGAGCTAAAAGCGTGGGGGGTGAGTTTATGTCATATGTAGTCATGAAGTTGACGGTTGGCTATGAAGTAACCTCTCTGGTTTGAATGCATCTGTTTATTCCTCAAAAGTACAGATAACTATGAATGTTGTTCAAAGAGGCACTTTTAATCGTAAAGCTAGTTTTTTCAGGGATCACTTTTACATGTTGAAATCAATGCACTGATTGCTTGTTATGGGGAACATTAAAGCCTTCTTGACCTATGATGTTGAATGTAATGTAGGACTGTTTGATGAAGCTTATTGATCATAGCGCTTAGCCCTAATATGCTCAACTGACTAATTCACTGCGTTAGGCTTGGAACTAAATCAAACCGCTGGGACTGACACATAGTTCTATACGCAATACGCTCAATTTTCAAATATATTTTGTACAAGTTATCAGTTTATCTCGAGATTTATGGAATTTAACAATCATAGACAAGCTGAGGACAGCTGTAGGCTTTCGTTACAATGAAAGTGATATGGGCGTATGTTATGATGCCATTTGTCACACGTTAGGTAATCATGCAGCAGGCTCTAAGTAATAGGACGCTGACCTTGTAGGCCTTTGCTTAGCCGTTTCGCCGCTTAGGCTTTTGAAAAGCTGATAATTGGATATAACTAATATGGATCTTCTAGAATTTAATGAATCATTGTGAGGTTTAGGTGAGGCCCAACGCGAATAAGTACTAGCAGCTAATCCATTATACAATGCCAGCAGTCGAGCACGTTTGGAGCTGACGCGAGATATGTGATCAAGGATATTCTGACCCCCTTGAAGGACTGTTGAGGATTTATCAGAAGGTGATCCCTATCTGTTTGATTGAGTGAGTGGTTGAAGGCTGCCTTCAATGTCGAAGTGGTCCTGCACCCATCCCGCCGCCGAGGTTCGTGTCAATAGTGCCGGCTGCGGTTTGTGGTAGACCGAGAGATTTTAGATTTCTTCACCGACCCTAGTTCTTTGCTTCCTAGAACTGCATGTAGGGCGGCTATACATAAAAATTCTATAGAATGTTGACTATAATAGATGAAGAGTGAAGTCAATATTAAGCTATAAGGTCAAGGCCATCGGATATGAGCGATAGTGTATCTTGCAGCTCAGTCTAGAGAGCAGTGGCGTTTAATTTTGCTATAATTGTACAGTTTATATTGTGTGAAATGTAATTGGATATAATGTGAAGTGTAAACTTAATTAGTTCAGTGTATTTGCTACTATTTTAAATCACAATTTGCATCATTGTCAACTGATCCATTGCAAGAAGGCTGGCATTTGTTCAACGTTGTTGTCGAAGACCACCAACAAAGTATAAAGCTTTGACAAATTTGTACTAAAGCAACACGAATCTTTTATTTTTTTTTATTACCGTATTGACTATTTTACAAGCTTTGTGAACACTTTCTTCATCCTGTGCCCTTGCGCTGCAATCTATTCCCAGATTTTAACTGCATGCATATTTATGGTCAGAACTTTGTTCTTAACCGAGTGTTATTTTAATGATCTCAGATCTAATATAGCCAACAATAGCTAGTTGGAATTAGATCTAACATCAAATTTACGCTCTATGATTGGGTCAATTTGGCGTGAATTTTGTTCAGTGACAATTAAAAATAGTAAATAACTCTCTAAATTGAGCAACTGGCCCTTAAGGTTTTGTTTCTTTGATATGTTCTGCCTTCAATTCATGGTGAATATAGATTTTTATATGTTGAGTATTTTGCGCGCTGCGCAGGAAGATGGGCAGGAGGACGGGGGGGACACAGACCGCAGCGGCGTGGATCCCCAAGATTCCCGTCCCCCCCTCTACTCCTCAAGCGTCTCTGCCCCCTCCACCTCCTCCCCCCGGCCCCACCGCAGCTCATCGCGGCGCCGGCGGGGCCCCGGGGGGCGGGGGGGCGCCGGGGGTGGGCGACGCAAGGAGCAGGGGGTTTGGGAGGTGTTGGAGGGGCTGCGCACGGGGCTGCACTGCGATGAGCACCCGCAGCGCTACATGGGGTGGATGATGAAGACGAGAAAGTGGCCGATGAAAGGGTGGCACAAGGCAAGTTGGCCTCTTCCTTCTTATCATTCTTCTTCTTATCATCAGGGGTATTGTGCGTTATTCGTTGCAAGCTGGGGAACAAGGAATTAGCTTGCTGGACGAGTCGCAGAAGGTTAAGTAGTCCTAAGGAAGGAGGAGCGGTCTGTGCGTGTTGCACACAACCAGATTAGTCCTTGTTACTACACACGGTCCTTAAACACCCGAAACCAAAATCGTGTAAGTACTTTTGACTTTAATGCCCAAGTTGTTCAATGGAGAGTTGAGATTTTTATTTCAGTTTGAGAGCTTGATTTGATTGAAGAATGGAGATCACTGTGCCATAAGGTAATCGAATAAAAAATGTATCCAAACGGACACAACAACAGTAAATAGATAATTACGGGTTAAGCATTAATTGTTTAACACTATGAATAGGCCAATGAATTAAATATCTATTATTTGTATTAGTCTACTGAATACCTGGTTGGTATAGGCTGCTGTGTGCGCATGACATTTTGGATGTTGTTCAAATGAATTGTTTTTGTGTATTTCAGCGTTTTTTTGCTCTGGAGGATGGGATTCTCTCCTATGCCAAGTCTGAAGCTGACGTGAGTGGCACCAATGACTGCTATTTTATTTTGCTATTTATAGTACTGTTAGTTGACCTTTCTAAGATAAATTCTCTTATTCTTAGTATTTCCTTTCGATGCAAACGAGTTAAGTTTTCAGTTCAACACCTCATTGTTTTTGGTACATTATAGTGAAGAAAAATGATGAGAAAGGCTTCAAAATAGCACCATGCTAGACAGTCTTGTCGAGGCTCGCTGCGTGGAGGAGGCTCCTTCAAGGAGGAGGCTGGAGTGGATGCTTTGCTCAGCAAAGTTGTAAAGTCGCAACGTCGCAGTCACAAAGTCGCAGTCGCAAAGCGCATTTTAACTAAAATATCCGACTAGGGGTCAAGGCAAAATGTTATACTGTCCGAGACTTTAAGTTGACCCTTAACCCCCCGGTGACCCTTGACCGTTGATCCCTGACACATTCTATGTCAGAACCAATGCATGCTGTAGATCTGTGTATGATATATAAATAAAAATTATTTAATGTACATGTAGGTTCATAAACAGACTAACAGATAATATATGTTTGCACTAATAGTTAGATGTGCATTTACCGATGCAAATCCTATGTGAAAATTATCCAGAGAGCCTCTAACATTATTTCGCAAACAGCAAAGCGTGCTACAGTGCCTTTCCTCGTACATCGCATACAGATGTGAATTGTGATTGCATTCGCTGATGTCATTGGTGGAGTGTGAGTTTTTACCTAGCCAGTGATGTGTTGGCGTGTACAGATGCAGAGAGGCAAGGTGCATGGAACGGTGGATGTGGGTTTGTCCGTAGTCACCTGCGAGAGCAAGGGAAGGCGCATAGACGTGGATGCAGACGATCTCATCTATCATTTCAAGGTCCTTCATTCTTTTTAGCCTTCTGGACAAAAAAGATTTGATCGTCATCAGTTATTAAAAATGTATTTAAAGCCAAATGTTTACAGTTTTTTAACAGCAGCTCAAGTGAAACTACTTAAGGATTATTTTGAGTAATTTTTTTGACACGATTTGTGCCTATTGCGCTGCGGATATTAAATATTTTCCTTTAGTAGTGCATCGTACTGTTGGCTTAAAGTATCTGGAACAAGAATCATTTTGATACGAGTCTATTTGAAGTTTTTACTATCAACTCGATATTTAATTTTGCTTTATTTTCTTACCTGAAAACAACTCGCATCTCTCTACGGATGGCAAAATGGACACTGAATTTATATTATTTCTATTCATTCCAGAGAAAAGATGACTATAAATAAAAGAAGGAAAGCAAAAAGAAAAAAAAATTGTGCATGAAGACGATTTTCTCTAGCTCTCTCCGAATTCCAAAATAGCCATTAAATTATTATTGTTTCTAACCATTTTTTGTGTTTTTTTTGCAGTCCAAGACAAGCGCAGAGTTTGAGGTATGGACCGCCCAGCTGAGGCACCATAGGCTGTACAGGCAGCAGGAGGTCTCCACCAATGGGACAACTTCACGTGACCTGACCTCAATGAAGAGCGCACCAATGGTGTTCAATTCACATTCAGCGGCGGCTCAGATTCGCTCTTCCACGTCACCAGACAGCTACCGTACGTACTTATAACACGATCTTAATAAATAAATTGCTTGCGTTTCCTCCTGAACTTGGCTGTTGATATATCTGGTGCCTATAAAAATTCTTGAATGATCTTATATGAAAAAAAGAAACAAAAGAAAAAAAGGCAATAAAATGATTGAAATAGGTTTAAGGTCCATTTTGACTAGTGTCTTATGACGTGATGCTTTTCTATCATGTTGCGCAATGTTTATCTCAAAGCGTGTCTGAATACGGTGTACACATAAAGAGGACATTTTGAGCAAATCCCTTAAGCATCATTGTGTGTGGTAATACTTTAACTATAAGCTCTTGAAGTTTTATGTAAATTCAATAATATATGTTGGAGTTATCTCGTGAAAGGTGGAATTTGTTGGATAAATTTAAATGCTATTCCTTGTTTCCCAGCTTGCAGGGGGTGAGATGGTCGGAGGCCTGGCTTCAAATCGGTTTGATGTAGTTGAGGTTTGTTGCAGATGAGGCGGTAGATGGAGACGGAGCCTTGCTGTCTGATTCAAAGGGGCTTGAGTTGGCTAATAAAGGTCCGCGCAACGTTGGTTTCACATTTTAATTATATTTAATAATATTGGGTCTAGTCCGCTTCGGCGTCTAAGGGCCCGTTGAAAGGTTTTCTTTGCACCACATTTACAGCTAGTATTTTATTTCAATTCGATTAATTTAACTTTGTTACAGTCTCATCCGTTTATTTTTAGAAATACAACTACTATTTTGTATCATGTGGAAACAACATATCTGATTGATGTATCTATGTTTTTTTTTCAATATAATTTCTTTATTTTAACTCAAGATTGATAGTAATTCAAATCAGCGACAACTTGAAACGTGTAACTAGCTCAATTATTGTAGAAACTTGATGCTTTGGACTTGGCTAGTCCGAAGCAAAAATTATTTAAATATACTACGTATGTGCTAAAACATACGTAGTATATAAAAAAAAAAAATTCATTTTCTTTCAATGTTATTGATCGTAATTTTCTTGTTTCATCCTTAGCCCTGGCCACCGTTGAATCTCGGCTTGTCGAATTGGCCGAAGCGTTGACCCGATTGGAGGTCGTGACCCCGCTGACCCCTCCCCCCGTGGCCCCTGATAGGCCGGCACGGGGGAGTCGCCTGGCTGCCGCAGGTCATGGGGCTATTCACGGGGTTGGAGCAAGGGGGGGTACACTGGACCGGTCTGTCAGCTACTCCACTTTGAGCAATGTGAGTGAACCCTGAAACTAGTCATAAGAACTAGAATAAGAGGCAGTGCGCGTGCATTTAGCTCAGACTGATTTGAAGCCAGGCCTCCGACCATCTTGGAGGTAGACAACGTCCAATAAATTAATTATTCTTTGATATTCAATAGGGTTACGTTCCATGCCTTTGGTGCACTTTAGTGTCAACCTGCCTTTCGGCCTGTCTTCAGGTCCCCGATGTTGTCCCTGGATTCGGAAACGGACTCTAAACTGATTATTATTATTATTGTTATGGCCATAAATGTAGGCGGTAGATAAAACGCTTTATGGCTTCAGCCAACATTACGTAACTGTCTCCAGTGTGTTCTTACAATTGCTCAGTCGACTGTATATTGCACCCCCTAAGTGCTTCTTGTCATGTACTGAAATTAGTTTTAGAATTCTGTTGTACTTCAGCTGCTGTATATCTCGCTCAATGATTTTAATTTCATTTGCTTGACGTTAGCGGAATTCTTGTAAATTATACACAGTCATGCCGCACGCATTTCGTAAACATTACGCACACTTTTGAACAAATCAGTTGATTCCCTGTTACATAACCTGTCCTGTTGATGATCTGTGTCCTATTGCAGCTGCCTAATCTCATGTCGACCCCCAGCGATTCATCCCGCCCCCTTTCTTCTCTCTACCCCGGCGTGGGCGCAGAACTGACCCCCCCGGATCCAACGACGGGCCCTCCGGGGACCGCCTCCACCGGTGGGTCGTCGCCCGGGGGGGGTAGCGAGAGGGGTAAGAAGGAGAAAGTCTCGTGGGTCAAGAGAAATTCGGCCGGACGGACGTCGATGGGAAGAAGGGACCGGAAGTCCAAGGATGCGGGAACGGTAAGTTTTTATGCGTGTAAAGTAAAATGACATACCTGTAGATTTGGATTTGTCTGTGTTTTTTTTTGTAAGGCATTCAAGAACTTTTCTGATCTAAATCATGCAGGTCTTAGCTAATTTTGTGTTGCGGGGGTTTATAAACAATTTTTGTAAGGGTTTAGCTGAAGCTGGAAAGGCGGCCTTCGATATAAAGTGCCCTGGATTTATCCTGTTATCGTTATTAAAATTATGAAGGCATTCTATAGTCACTGCTATGGATTTTTATGCTTGTTTGGACTTGCAGCGGTGGAAGTACAGAGCTGCGCTTGATGTTACTATAGCTTTGACTGTTTTTGACATAGTCCTGACTAAATATTTCTATCAGTTTAAGAGCTAGGTGGTGTTCGTAGGAATATCGAGTTTTAAGCCATATTGAAGTTGCATTTATTTTGCATTGTTAGTGACTGTATGCTCATTTGTGTGTAATGTTGGGACATGAATAAAACTAACTCCTGTAAAACTTTGATCCTGTAATCATTGCTCATCCCTTTGTCATCGTGTTACAGACACACGTTCCAATATAAAACTGTTGTGTGTAAAGATGATTTTCCCTGCTAGCTTTCCCTCGACACGGCGAGTGCCGGTAATGAGTCCGGCGCTATGCACCACAGCTCTTCCAATCCCGACCTGTCCTCCCTCGCGAGTGCAGCTACCCGGCACAGCGGGCATCGTGCCGGACCGGTCCAACAGGAGGCGCCGGGGGGTGGCAGGGTGGAAGGGACAGGGGGCAGTCCTGGGGGTGAAGAGAGCGGGGTGCATAGGCAGTTCTATGCAAGCAGCAAAGCAGGTAGGCTGTGAAATAGAGCGAAAGGTAAATTACAGTACTGGCTAATGATAAGGATGGCCTCAAAATAATGGCATTCTTTTTACCCACCTCACTCTCGCAGATTAATTGATTTAAAGTTATGCGCAGATTATTTAGTTTTAGGTAGGGTTACTTAGAATTGTTTTTTGGTGCTGAGTTTATTGTATGATTTGTTCGCTAAAGAAATTAACTGCTTATGGTCGGTCAGAGTTTTGTTCTTACGTTGTTGTTTAAGTTTTGGAAATTTTGGCATATTAATTAGCCTGCAAAGCTGCAAAATGGCTGTTAGTGAAACATATTAAAGAAAGCGGTCAAATTGATTTTGAAATAGCTTGCGATTTTATTGTTTTTATTTTGCTTACAATAATATACCATCTGCACCCTTTAATACCACACTGCATAGATGTTGTTGTTAAACCTCGTAATGCTGTATTAACAACGATCCCCATTGAGAGATTTGAATGCAAATGGCGAAGACTCTTGTGTTTGCAATATGCATTGAATTGGTCAATGTGAATCATTGAATAATAGATAAAAATGGGAGGTTCTGCAAGTTCAGGTGGAAATACTAATCCGATTAACTCTAAAAAAAAAGTTCCAGGAATGTTTAATATTGATTTGCAATATTGATATAATATTTAACATTATATAGCAATATTGAAGTTTCACAATAACGTCGATGCTCTGCAGCTATAATAGGAATCTGACGGGGTTAGTAGTTGGCCGTTGTGTCGCAGTGTTCGAAGGCCTTCAGTCGGCTCTCTGCTTGCTGACGGAGGAACGCGACAGACTTCAGAAGGTTCTAGAACTCGATACTTCATCGAGTCGTACTACCACTGCTGCTGCCCCTTATTCTCAGTCTCACAGGCTTACAGAGGTTAGCTTCTTGGCTCGTTTGTTTTCTTTGCTACACTGGGTGCTTTCATTTCAGTGTATTCCTTCGCATCGTTAGTTTCGTATGATAATTGAATTAGAATCATTATTTATTTTTCTCTCTTTGTGCTGTATGCCCTAGTATTTGACTGAAGCAATGATACGAAGGGTCAGCTCGCAATTTCAGAGATCCAGGACGCTGAGCTGCCTGTGGAGCTTGTAATGACTGTTTGTGACATTGGATCAACACTATTTTTAAGATGATATCTGTTGTGAAGCTGTCTCTGCAATAATGGTTGCGATAGTCTTTCGCGATTGTAGCTTGTGCCCCGTTTGTTGCCTTGTTGTGGCTTGAAATACTATTTAGATATCTCTTTCTCTAGTGCACCGCAGAATGACTGGTTCTTGTTATCCTGCCTCTCCGCATCTTGTTGTTAGTAATTCCTCTATCATTTCTCTTTTGTTCCTGGCTGCCTAATTTTTGTATATTTAAATATGACTGTATATGAAAATATACTGATATATATAATTGTTGTATATACTGTTATATAATATGTAAAACATTCTGTAATCGCTGCTGTGTTTAAATGCTCGTTTGGGATTTATTGTAATAGGAACAATGCTGCGATTGATGCTGTATAAGGCGTTGACCTTTCCTGCTTTAGTACTAAATCTTGTTGATCGATTTATGGGCTAGGGCTGCGTTCTAGAGTGTGTAGAGTATTTTGTCACATTGGACTATTATTTATTAATGCATTCTATGGATGTCTTTCTCGAGAATAAAACAAACGTTTCCATTATTATTGTATAATTGTATTTTAAATGTAATATATTAAGATGTATATATATTTAAATAAAATTGAATATAAAATATTGGCATAAACATTACATTAAAATGCCATTTATTTTGTCATCCCGCCCGTTCAGATGCTGAGACAGAACGAGGAGCTGCGTCGTCGTCTGTCTCAGATCCATGCCCAATCCTCGACCCTTGACCTCAAGCCCCTCCCTCCACCCTCCGTCTCTCCCCCCGGCTTCTACCCCCGCCCCGTCGGCTCGACCAAGGGGGTGCAGAACCACGTTTCTTCCCCCCCTCATGGCGCCATCCATCTTGTGAGTTATCTAAGCCTCTTCTAACGTCTTGTAACTCCTCCTGCGTACCTATGAATCTACCTGAACTAAACCTACCACTAAATCTACCTCTAAGCCTACCTCCTACTTACCTCTGAACCTTTCCTATCCTCCTCTGACCTCATGTGATCATCTTGCAAAAGATGATTGCAAAATTTATGGAATAATTGGAATAAATGTCTATTTTTGAATTTTTTACGTAGCTTTATGCTCAATCGAGAAAGAGTTAAAAGTACCATAACCATTTGTTGTCTGTTTATCGCCCCCACATGGCTACACTTACATTTCTATTTTACTTAGTCTGCTGAGTCATTTGATATGACTCATTCATTATTCAGTGATTGCTACTTTATTTATTATTCGTTCATTACTCATTCATTCCTCATATTACTCTCTAATTTATTTATTGCTTTCACATGTAATAAACTGAGTGCTGTACTGTTAGTTGTGGCAACCCCTGTAGGCCGGGGAACAAAGAATTGGCCTGCAGCCCAGAGCTCCCCGGGCCTGTCGTAAAAGGCGACTAAAGAAAGGGGGAGCGGTTGTGTACCGGCTCTCTTGCACAGAACCGGACTGTATATGGCCCTTGTGAACACAGTACACATGGTTCCTGAAATACAAAAAAACAAAAAACAAAACATGTTAGTTGTGGCTGACTGTTGAATTAAGTTCTCACTCATTTGTTACTTGTTTAGTTAATTTATTACTCTTAAAGTTCTAATTTATTTGTTGCCGATAGTCAATTATTTTCATAGTTAATTATTTTCATAGTCAATTATTTTCTTAGTCAATTATTTTCATAGTCAATTTTCTAACTGTACTCACTTATTACTTACTCACTCACTCACTATAAGGGTTTGTTCCAGCATCGCATCGTGTCCCCAAGCAGTTCTACGGGCAGTCAGAGCATTGTCACAGAGTTCTACGACGCGGAGGAACGCCTCTCCTCCTCCTCTTCATATCAGTCTGACGTGAGCTGGGCCTCTCTGAACCTCCCTTGCCATTTTGAGTTGCTCTTTGAGTGACTCTAAGAGGTGAGACTGGTTCAAAGAGGCAAGAGTGATTTAGTGAGGCAAGAATGGTTTAGAGATGAAGAATGGCTCAAAAAGACAAGAGTGACTGAAAGAGGCAAGAGCCTCTTTGAATTGCTCTTGCCTCTTGGAGTCAGTTACTCTTGCTCTTTGAATCACTCTTGTCTCTTTAAACCATTCTTACCTCTTTGAACCACTCTTGCCTCTTGAAGCACTCTTGCCTCATTGAATCACTCTTGTCTCTTTGAATTGCTTTTGCCTCCTTGAACCACTCTTGTCTCTTTGAATCACTCTTGTCTCTTTGAATTACTCTTGCCTCCTTGAATCACTATTGTCACTTTGAATCACTCTTGTCTATTCGAATTACTCTTACCTCTCTGAATCACTATTGTCACTTTGAATCACTCTTGTCTATTTGAATTACTCTTGCTTCTCTGAACCACTCTTATCTCTTTGAACCACTCTTGCCTCTTTGAATCACTCTTGTCTCTTTGAGCCACTCTTGCCTCTCTGAACCACTCTTGTCTCTTTAATATACTCTTGATGTGAGCTACATTTGAAGCTGTTTTAGCGAGTTTTGCATTGTATGAACAAAAGATTGTCTAATTTATGGCCTGCAAGCATTGGATATATTGTCCAAGTCTTTGAATATATTTGACTCAAACCCGGATTTATTTGTCATTTTATGACAAAAATTCATCAATTATAAATATTGTTTTCTGCAGGAGGACGAAGAAGAAGAAGTGGAAGAAGACGAAGAGGCCGACGATCAATCGGAGACGGAGAACGTCGTCCAGCAAACTCGTGAGCAGGCCGCTGTTGTCTACTGCAAAACATGAAATGCTTGCGAGCATGTGCATGTCAGTTTGCCAAATTTTGGCAAAAGTTGCGAAAATTACACGCGCGAATATAACGCTGCAGAAGCCATTTATAGTGGGCATCCTCATGAGCGCAAAAATTAACTGCAGTATAATTTTCTAGAGACAAAACTGTGCAAAATAACATGCAGCTAATTTTTCATGTTTTGCAGTGTACTTTATTACTACATACTGTTTTGTATATTATCTATGTACAACTGTCTTTAGTCGGTGTTGATTGACAAGAATTTAGATGCGGTTGAATTTAGATTTGATGCACGTTTATCGGATACTTAGCAAAATTTTATCTTTGCAGGCTAATTCTGACGTTTGTGTTCCATGTGACCACGTGGTTCAGTTGAGCACAGTTCCCCTGCCGCCGCGCAGCTGCGGCGCTTCTCCCTGCGCCGCCGCTCCAAGCTCCCCTCTACCAAGCTCGAGTCGGACGTCGGCTTGTGGTCCCTGCTGCGCAAGAACATCGGGAAGGACCTGAGCAAGATCAGCATGCCCGTGTCACTCAATGAGCCTCTCAACAATTTGCAGGTAGGCAGGCAGGCAGGCAGGCAGGCAGGCAGGCAGGCAGGCAGGCAGGCAGGCAGGCAGGCAGGCAGACAGACAGACAGACAGACAGACAGACAGATAGACAGGCAGGCAGACAGGCAGGCAGACAGGCAGACATACAGGCTAGCAGCTTAAGGCTGTTTGTGTTCAGAGACTATGAAAAGTTAGAAAACAGGGAGTTAGAGTGCAGAGTTAGAGTTCAATGAGCTGGTGGTCTTCAGAGGTTTTATGAGGAGTTAGAGCACAGTGAGCGCATGAGAGCCCTTTACAAGGACTAAGCTCGCTGAGAGCGCCTTCAGCTTTGCTGCTCCAACCGTGTGGAACAGTTTGCCACAAGCACTGCGTGAACTAGACTCACTGGAGTCCTTCAAGAACGCACTTGAACGCGCTTTATTTGATAGAGTGTTGTAGATTTTAGATTTCATGGTTGCTGTACATTGACTATTGTGTCATGAACTTTTCACCACACCATCGAATCTGTTTCCTGGGAAGCGGGTGTGGAATGAATATTCACTAAGTACTACTACTACTAATAGTTAGAGTATAGTGAGTTAGAATACAGTGCACTTGTTGTGCTCAGAGACTCTGTGAGGAGCTCGAGTACAGCGAGCTGCTGGACCGCGCCGCCGAGACCGACGACCCCTTCCAGCGCATGGTCCTCGTCGCTGCGTTCTCCGTCAGCGCGTACGCCTCCACGCAGACACGCTCCAGTCAGAAGCCCTTCAACCCCCTCATGGGGGAAACGTACGAGTGCGTGCGGGAGGACAAGGGGTGGCGCTACATTGCGGAGCAGGTGTGTCATCATCCACCGATATCCGCCTGTCACTGTGCGGCGGACAGCTTCGTCTACTGGCAAGGTGACTTGGTTTAATAACAATAGTAACACACCTGCCAACTTGTAGAGCACCATGTCCTGGTATTAACTGCTTCTAGGGCGCTTTCACAGCTCAAATCGCAGAACCATAAAATGAATCAGTATACGCCGTAAAAGAAGATTCAGGTTGAAGAATTCAGCACAGTCAAGACATACGAATCAGAGAGCAGTGCAATTTTCGGTTTGATTTTGAATGAGCCTAGAGTCGGGGCTTGCTTGACGGTCGTTCGTTGTTGATTTGCTGGACGTTTGTTGGTTTTTTCTTGACTTCTACTGCGACGTAGAAGAGAAATTTAACAGTAGCTCAGATCTGACATTAAAAAAACCAACTAATCTCCTTTCTCCTTTTTGTCGTGCAATCTGTTATGTCCATGATTTCACACAGGTTTACGCATTTTCGCCCGCCATTATCAGGACTACTGAAGTTGGGTTTTTACGGCCGGGTGCCCTTCCTAACGCCAATCCAAAAAATTATTATCTGGCACGGGGTTAGCAGCTAGCGACACTTGTGTGTTTAATAGCCTTGCTGAAGGGCCTTGAACTGATATTAAAGAAGGTGTTTTGTTTAATCCATTTGAATTGGTGTATAACGCCACTAAATTCGCATGACGCCTTCAATTTCACGAGGAATTATTTTATGTTGACGCTGATTTGAATTAGCTCTAATGTAATCTTATGTGAACTGCTTTATATCTCCTGACAAGGTGTTTTTCATCGGCAACAGCTTTTTCAAGAATTTGTAGTGTCTTGCTTGCAATGAATATATATTTTTTGTATTCTTGCGCGTAATTAAGAATGCAATTTTTTTCCTCTCTCTTTTTTTTACTTCCGTCATTCGACCATTTCATCAGGAAAACGGTGATGAAATTTGTAATAACGAAATTAATGCGCGTCGAATTAAATTAATTTTAACGGCGATATTAATTAATATAAATAGATTTTAAATAGTTCCTAGGCTAGAAAAGTCATCCGTGGTAACTGAAAGCCTAGAATCGGAACAAGTTTTTTTTGTCGGGTCGGATTGCCCTTCTTTTTGAGCATAATGGTAGAAACTGAATGAAAATTTTGACATATATTTGCGCAGCATTATCAGTATTTTACAGATAATAATAATAAGTGATAGTTTTTCATAGAGCCTCAGCAGAAGGTTATTCAGCGATTCCGTGCCTCCGTTGTCCTCAGACGCACAAGCCAAAACCAAGTTCTGGGGAAAGTCTCTGGAGATCCACCCCACGGGGCTCGTCAACGTCAAACTTACAGGGCCCCTGATTTGTTCCGGGACTGGCGGGGGCGCTGGGGGGGCCGAGGGGGGGTTGGGGGGGGAGCACTACACGTGGAACAAAGCCACGTCGTGCGTGCACAACATTCTGGGAGGGGGTCAGCGCTGGGTCGATCATTACGGGGAGGTGACGCTGACCAATCACACGCGAGCGATCACATGCAAGCTGACCTACGCCAAGGTAGGCGACCAATGGGGCGCGAGAAATGTGGGTCAGCGTGATCATATATATGCGTTAAGATAAGCGACCAATGAAATGAGACGCGAGAAATATGAGTCAGCGTGAAGATATGTGCGTTAATATGAAGGCGACCAATGGGATGCGAGAAATGTAGGTCAGCATGATGATATAATTATGCACGAAGGCGTGCATCCAATGATAGGTGAGGATTCACCTACAAGATTTTGCTTCTCTTTGGTTCAACATTGTTGTTTTGCATGTTAATGTTTTTGATGTAAACCACTGCATGAAACAACAAACTTAGCAAATAATTAAATTTTGAAAAAGGGTTATGATTGGTTGCGCACGCGACAGGCGAGCTACTTTTCCGCGAAGAAGGACGAGGTGTACGGGACGGTGTTTGACGCGGAGGGGCGCCCGGTGCACCACCTGTTTGGCAAGTGGACGGAGGGAATGTACTGTGGCGACACCAAGTCCTCCAAGTGTGTCTGGAGACCAGGTCGGTGACTAGCAAATATATGATTTGGACTGCATACAAAGAAAAACTTGAACGTTTAAAAAAAAACACAAGAAAACATCAAAACCCAGTGAATATTTGACGAATAATCTTTCGGCATTCTGCGCTTCATTTAAATTTATTCATAGTTTTTGATTTGATCTTTTTTATATTGTTCTGCAATATAGACTATATTCAAAATATAAGAATATAATAGTGTATTTATATTACTGTGTTTGAACTATTGTTAAGCTATTGTTAATAAATTCGGAATAGTTAATATTTGGTCTTTTTAAGAAGGCTATGACATAATTAGACTGTAGAAGAAGACTGTACCTAATTGTCATAAAATCAGTTTATTGGTTAAAGTTATAGATTAAAAGTCTGAATGATTTCAAACTTTTGTAATTTCTCTCTCGCAATTGTTTTGGCTTTGCAGCCCTGAGCTCCCCGGGCGAGTCGTAAAAAGCGATTCAAGTTATGTGCCGGCTCTCTTGCACGGAATCGGACAATAATTGTCTTCGTTACTACACGTGGTTCTTCAACTTCAAAAAATAAAATAAATAAAAAGAATCTTCTGGCGCAGGTTCGATGCCAGCCAACGCTGAGCTGTATTACGGGTTCACGAGGTTTGCCATGGAGCTGAATGAGATAGACCGGGCGCAGGCGCACCTCTACCCGCGCACTGACACGCGCTTCAGACCTGACCAGAGGTCAGCTTTGATGGATTGACTAGGGTACTCAACTCCTTTGAGCTCGCCCCTGCACACAGGGGTCAAAATACTTAGGTCTGCTGTTCAAAGTTCCCCGGGCGAGTCGTATAGGGCGACTAAAGAAGTAGGGGGTGGTTCTTTGGACTGTTATAGTCTCTGTGAACCCGAAAAACTGAACCTCAACCTTTTTTGTTAAGAGATGATTTTTTATAAGAAAATTGAGGAGCACCCGGCTATGATCCACTCCACGGGCGCGGCGAGTTTTGTGACAAGATTACTCAAACGGGTCACAAAAGGATTATTAGGCATCTATCATAGAAATTGGTCATTGTAGTGTTTTTGTTCTACTTACCCAAAAAGTCTGAAAAAAAGTTTCTCTCCTTTGGAGGATAGGGGTGGGTTTGGGTTTGATCAGAGTTGAGTTAATGCATGCAGGGCATTTTAGGATGGGGTTTGGTTGGGGCTATATCAGAGTTGAGTTGATGCGTGCAGGCTATTGTAGGGTAGTTGAGTTTGAGTTAAATGATATCAGAGTTGGGTTTATGCGTTCAGAATATTGGAGAATAGAGTTAGGTTGGGGTTATGCGAAAGGCTTTATGCGCGCAGGTTATTGGAGGATAGGGTTAGATTAAGCTTATGCGAGAGGGTTTATGTGCGCAGGTTATTGGAAGAGGGGCGCGTGGCGGAGGCCGAGGCAGAGAAGCAGCGCGTGGAGCAGGCTCAGCGCGAACAGCACCAACGCAAGAACGGCGCGCCGGGCAGCGTAGGCTTTACACCGCGCTGGTTTGCGTGAGTCACTCACTCGTACACATGCGCACTCACCCTCTAATTTATTTATTAACTCATCTTCTCATCGCATAATTTTGCGCCGGCAACTATGCAACCATGGCGGCACAGACCTTTCAGCAAGGCTGTTAAACACACTTGTAAACTCTGCTAGCGGCTAACATTGTGCCAGATAATATTTTTTTTTTGGCGTTAGGAAGGGCATCCGGCCGTAAAAACTCAGCTCCAGCGGGCCTCATCACGGCGCAAACGTCTAACCTTGTGTCAAAACATGGGCATTGACAGATTAGACGATAAAAAAGGCGGTTGGTTTAGTTAAGCAACATCTTACTTACAGTCACACACACTCGCTCGCTCACCCACTCATAAACTTGCTGTAGCCCTCACTCACTAACTCGCTCATTCACTTACTCACCCTTGCACACACACCCGCCTCTTGCGGCCGCGTGCCTGCTTATGCAGGGGTCGCAAATTAGCACTTATTGTTTTTGTCGTTATCGTAAGGGTCATTTGCGCTGTAGGTCTGCTATTTTTATTTATTCACTACCTCATTATTCTTATTGCTAATATTTGTTCAACGTTGTTAATGTCTATTTCAAATTGCTGTGTGCCTTGCGGGTCAGGTTAGCCAAATGCTCATCTGAATAGTAGAAATTACTCTTTTGATGCTTCTCCGAATGGAGGATGTCTGATCAGTGTTTATCTCCAGGGGTTTGATTATCTGGCATAGTACGCCGAAAGGATAGATACATGTAGATGCAAATTGTATACCTAATTTGAAATTGGCAAGCGTAGCATCACGCGTGAAAATTGACTATAGTGGCGTAGGCCTGCGCGATTGCAACCCCTAGTCGAATATTTTAGTTAAAAGTTTGCGACTTTGAGACTTGAGACTTTGAGACTTGAGACTTTGAGACTTTGGGTCATTCCTGCAAGTCATTTCTATCGATTTGCTTATATAGTTAGGAATACAAGGTTTGTGCATAACGATGTTTGAAGTGTACAAGATTTAACCCTGCAGTCGGCTGTTTTAGTTAAAATGCATTAGCAAGATGGCGCTATTCAAGTCTCAAAATGCATTAGCAAGATGGCGCTATTTTGAAGCCTCTTTCATAATTTTTCTTCACTGAAGTACCGAAAAACCAATGAGGTATTGAAGGCTTAGCAGTTGCACTGCATCTGTTTTAGAAGTAGCAGACGTTATGCGTGCCCGATCTAAAGCAACTTTGAAAGCTATGCCTTGCACATTCAATCAGAGCTAAACGTAACCCTTTAACTTGCTTATATGCATTCATTTACTTGTGGACATGCAGCAAAAGCAAGGAGGACGGGAGTTACGTGTTCACTAACCAGTACTGGACCTCCAGAACGGATCCAGGTTTCAGTCGTCTTGACCTGCCCTCTCTCTGGTGACCCGATCCACATCTGACCAATGGTGTGTGAGGAATCAATGCTTGACAGCCTGCGTCGACTAGTGCTTTGATGGATTAGATAGCCTACATGCTCACGTGACTGAATGGGATTAATGTAGTGTTGAAGTAAATTCTGTCTTTCAAACACACGAGCGACTTGTTTAGTTTTAGAGCAAGTTCAATGCAATTGATTTTAGGCAATTGTTTTATGCCAAGGATTCATTCACATAGGAGAAATTTGATTTATGGAGTGTTCGCAAGTTATTTAAGAAACGATTCTCTGGTGAAGACAAACATTTCAGTGCGGTTGGTGTGATTGTCGTGTTAATTATGACGCTCCTTGCCGGTTCAAATTTGTTATTGCATTTTCTTTAACAGACTCATGAAATGTCTGTAGGTGGGTTTTATGAGAAGTTAATTCACACAAATCTTTGATCATGCGAACCAGCATGTTTCAATTACGCCATGTCATGTTTGCAAGACAAGCTTATGGTTAAGCTTCCAGCGGGCGCCGCCATTTTGGTTTTTGTACCGGATGTCACGGCAATCGCTTGCGTAGGAAAATTGACAAGAGCTTCTACAATGATGAGTCTTGCGATTTCAGCAAGCGCCATTTTGTTTTAATAACGGATCTCCCTTGTTGCTTTTTTTCTTCCATTAAGTCTGATTACTTAATTAGATTTTATATGTTAAAATTAGACCAATTTTGATCCAGTGTTGGATCAGTATTTGTTCAGTGTTAGACCAATATTGATCCAGTGGTTGATCAATATTTGTTCAGTGTTAGACCAATATTGATCCAGTGATGGATCAATGTCATGAGCACATTTGAACATTTGCTTCATGTTTGATTGCTTTGCTTATTTTGTCATTTATTTTGAGCTGCCCCTTTCGTTGGCAAATATAAAAATTGATAATATTGTTGCAGTATTCTAATATGCAACGTGACCATAGATTAGATTTGATCACTGAATCGTAACCTTATTAGACATTGGTATTCAGGGATTTTGTCTCACAAACAACATCCTGATGGCTCGCAGGGTGTGCATGTTTCTGTGCCATGCTTGTTTTGCCTTTGCGTTAATTTTATTCTGTAGTATCCCTCTGTAGATATTTGATAAAAGTCAAACGTAACCAGCAAATCAGAAATTGTTAGATTTCTCCGAGGCTTATGATAAGAATATTCTAATGTATCGTTCGATAAAAGTGTGTTTTTGCGTTTTGGTTTCTCTTAGTTATTGGTCTTGTTGCTTAGGTGAGTAACTTAGTAAGTAATGATGTAGTAAGGATATGATGTTTGACATATGTTTTGTCTCTGGAATCGGCATATTGTTTTTTTTCATTGATTGTTTTTTGCTAAGCTGTGATTTGGTAGTAGTTTTCATGCCAAAATTGATTATTAGACGACTTGTAGAAATTATGACATGATGCAGGCATCCTTTACATGATTTAGCTGTAACCCCAGTTGAACAGCTAGTGTTTAATCTTTTATTGCATTGATTCTTTGACGCTCTTTCATAGATACAAGAATTAAAAATTTGCTGCGAACTATGATATAATTTTTTGTGCAAGCAAAATAGATTTTTTACTTCTTTTGGATATTCACGTGAATGGAATCTTTTCTGTCGCTACCTGCCTGCAGGCCGGGGAACAATGAATTTGCTTGCAGCCTAGAGCTCCCCGGGCGTGTTGTAATAGGTGACTAAAGAGTGGGGAGCGGTTCTGTGCGGGCTCCCTTGCACAGAACCGGACTGTATATAGTCTTTGTGCAACAAACTACAAAAAAACAAGACAAAAAATTAATGTCGCCAGCTTGTTTGATGTTAAGGCACTCGGGCAGGCCAAGAGCATAAGGGCAGGTCCATGACTGGCTTTTTGGCACCAGGTTTTACAGGCCAGATGCCCTTCCTGACGCCAAACCTGCCCGATGATGACAGCAGGGCAGGGCTGCCGGACACAGTTTATTGTCATGTCCGGGACAACACTTTAGCATTTACCACACCACAGGACTTACAATTTTTTGCCTTGCCTTCATTTTATTTCTAAGTCCTTTTTTCAGTAGATGTTTGATAAAAGTTGGACATATCCAGCGAATCGGAAATTTGTTAGATTTCTCCGAGGCTTATGATAAGAATATTCAATTTTATCGTTCGATAAAAGTGTGTTTTTGCATTTTGGTTTCTCTTATTTAAGGGCTTTGTTGATGTGCTTTGTTGCTTAGGTGTGTGACTTAGTAAGCAACGATGCATTGCATTATTGTGCCTGGTTATAAGTGATCCATGAACTGTTGAAATTGTATATAAATTGATTTTTTTTTTGCAAGTTGTATGTAAGTGTGAGATAAGAAAATGTGGATCACCTCGTATATCTCACTGCAGTTAACTTGTCACCCGTTGGTTTGTTGCTGTGCTGTTTTTTCTTCGTTAGTATTACCATCGACCGAGTGTAACATAATTATTAGACTTGCCGTCCGTAGATTCAAATAAGACTTAATTCTAGCAATTCACTTCTGAAAGCGTGTGTATCAAATATCGTGTGCTTCCGGCTGATTGAGGAGTATTGGAGAAAGGAATGGGTGGAGAAATTTCTACTTGATTATTGCTTTCATTGTCTTTGCTTCAGCGATTTCTTATGAATCTGTTTGCATTTACGCCAGCCGTCATCTGTTATGACTTATGCAAGCCTCATTGAACAGAAGCACAAACAATAATTATTGACTTGATTGTTGGCGAACTATGATGATTGCCTATAAGAGTGTAACATCTGTAAATGGAATTGATTGAAAGATTTACTCGCGTCTGTATAGAATTAGTGATAGATGCTATCGTAGATAGTAATTTTGCAGTAACTTCACGTGTGCTGTGCTGTGTGCGTTTACATAGTAGTCTGTGAGCATTGCATTTTATTGAGTTAACTACATGAATATCACTTTGCTGTTGAAATATCTAAGCTTTGTGTTTCCCTCAGCAATTAATAGATGAGGCTTATTCGCCTGATCCTGTTAGCAATATTGGGTAGAAATTTGATTAGGAAGTAAATTTCAGCGCAGTATTAATCCTTTCTATAACAACAGTTTATTATGTACTGGTTGGTAGCGCATTTCAACATTTATTGCCAATTCTTTTTTCCAATATAACACAATCATTTATTATTTGAATAGATTCTCTCTCTTCAAATTTGAAGTGAATTACGTACTTGAGAACAGGAGAACTTACTTATATTCAAAACATGTAATAAGGCAGAGAAAAATTAATTCAAGAAACTTAAATGGTTAACTTCTATATAGTAGCTCTGTACGACTGAAAAAGCTTCAATGTTAATAGTGTCTGGTTGGCCTGCTATTCTATATAGCTTCGCATACATGAGCTTATGATTCATGAGGCATGAATTTAGACTTTGTACTTCTTGCATTTAAAAAAGGCTAGTTTTGTCGTACGTCTTGCCTACAATTTGATATGTTAATGTTTTTTTTGCAAATTGCGGACGCGTTTGAACGTTTTGCGCATTGTTTAGATAGTACGCTGTGTTTGATAGGGTTCTAGTTGTGTTAGCGGGTCACTTGTCGTTCACTGTTATACTTGCAATAAGAGTTAGCAGACTTTAATAATTACATTACACGCGCATAGTACATGTGTATTCATACAGCACAGACTGTATTCATCGTTTCATTAAGCATTGCCTACCATTGGCACAATACCAACTTCTAGTTTTATCGCTCGGTTGCTTTGTTTAAATGTCCCGTGTCCCTGTGGAACATTCAAAAGCGAGGTCCGCATTGGTTATAACAGTAAATTCTATTGGTTAATATTGAATGTGGGAGGAGCTTACTGAAACTATGAATAGGAGTTAACCAATGACCTCAATATTCTCTCATTTTATCCTTTAATTGTCATAAAAAAATGAAGGTGATTATTGAATATTTATTTGTTTGTTAATGGACAAAAGAACAAATGTATGTTATTATAACAAATGTAAGTATTGGTTATTGGTTAATTAAGTTGCCAAAACAATAAATGTACGCCTGTAGCAAGTTGTTATTTTATAACACAAATGTTATTACTGGCTATTGGTTGGTTAAAATAATTTGACGACACAATAAATATATAAGCCGGTATCAAGTTGCGATTGTAACAAATTTCTGATAAAATAAAAGTTGTTATGGTGTCGTTTCACTTCGTTGAAATTTCACTGAAGAGTCTTTTGCATCAAGGGCCTTTAAATGAAACATTGCGTAGGGCAGTCAATTAAATGTTGACCTAAGTCAATTAATTGAGCAATATCGTCACAAATGTGATTAATTATGCCTTTAATTAGGTTTAAAATACCTTCCTATAATATTTTCTATGTTCGTAACACAAATTAACGCTCAGACAGCATGGGAACTGAAGAGAGTCCTAAAAAGCAGCAAAAAAATGTGTGTCACATGAAATATTAAATTATGCATAAACCGATGCCAGCGAACCAAGCAGACCAAGTACTGTATTCAAGGGTATACACGTAAAATCACGTGTACTCCGTACTGTATTTAGCAGTTTGAGAGTAGTCTTTGTTGGCTTACACCGCGATGTACTCCTAGAGGCAACGATAATGTCACAATTTATTGTCAGTGTGCCTTAATTCCCGGTTTAGCTGCATTATGGTGAAGAAAAAAGATAAAAAGGCTTAAAAATAGCGCCATCTTGCTAATGCATTTTAACTAAAACATCCGACTAAAGGTAGCAAAGTCGCAAAGTCGCAAGATCGCAAAGTTACAAAGTCGCAAAGTCATAAAATGCATTTAAGCTAAAATATCTAACTAGGGGTTGACAGCAATGTGAACAAGCAATGTTAACAGCTTCAAAGATGAAAAAGCACTGTCAAGAATGACTCAAAATGAATAACCACTGTCAAGAATGACTCAAAAATGAATTTATGCACTTAAATTGGTCTCAAATGTGAAAAAGTACAGTTAAGAATGGACTCAAAACTGAATTAGAACTGTTAGAATGACCTCAAAAATAAGAGGCACTGTTAAGAAAGATCTCAAGAGAAGATGCCATGGTAAGCTTATTCTACGGACATCTGAGAGTATATACAAACTTTTTTCAGCACTTCAGTTTTACACATTTATTGGAGAAGTCTCTATTCTAAGTTCTACATCGCAGCCAGAGAAAGGATGCCTGAAGGCAACTGCTTCGAAAAAAAGCATGCGTTTATGTCATACAAGAATCGAGCGCGATACGGATAAAAACAACTGTACAATTTAAACGGAAGCCTATATACAATCAGTTAATTAAAATACGCTATTTACCTCAATAATTTTAAAGGCAATTATTTATAATACAATTGAAAATGCTGAAATTTATATTCAAATCCATAATTCAAAAGATGGTGCGCGATCAATGATGATGAATGCTGAACAACCTACAGATCAGCCTCTACTTGCCTCTCATTGGATTTAAGATCAAAGTCGATATAAAAGTCAGAATTGAAGACCAAAATCGATATATAACGATCTAATCTGGCCCTCTACAATGAAAATTTGTAGTTTTGTTAGGGGAGGTATTAGAATGGCTGATTAAATGAAATACGCATTACATTGCTACTTGAACTCATCTGGCTGGTATCCTGCATTCATTCAGCTCACGTCAGGGCAACATTTGCCCGACATGCATTTGCCTGAGGCCAATTTTCCCGACGAGCATTTACCCGATTGAATTTTATCTCGACCTATTACTATAAGCCAAACCTAGCCCTAATTGCCAACTTGACTCGAATCGTTCTGAACCAAACCTAATCCTAATCCTAACCCTGACCCAAAGCTCTGTGAGACAATCTCCGTTAGTAAATAGCAAAATTTTGTGTGACTAAGGACCAGCTTACCCAGCTCACTAGTTTCTATATCCCGCCGCGTACAAGAGCTGTTCGACAACATTTGGTGTTGTCTCCAAACACTGACTGCTGGCAAGCAACGCTAGCCTGTCTAGGCCCTGGCGGGCTACACCTTCAATCTGTGGCAGCCTGCCAAGCAGAGCGGAGAGCTGGCTGGCAGGCGCTTGGTAGGCTGGATGACTAGCAGACTGGTAGGCTGGCAGGTTGATAGAGGTTTGGTAGGCACAGTGTTGTCGCAGGGCGTCTAGTACGGAGGATTGTAGGGTCTCTACGGCCCCAGGGTCCTTGAGGCCCGATCGAGCTGAGTGGCACAGGAAGAGGATAGACTCGCATTGTACACAAGCACTTATATTGTGTTAAATATAAGACAAGGGAGTAGAAAACTAAACAGAATGATTATATTCTATTTGCTTTTTTCGACTCCCTTGTCTTCTACTGTCATAAAGAACAAATCAAAGATTGAATTGAAAAAATCAATGAAAAAATAAATGAAAGAAAGGTTTATTATTGACAGCCCTTATCTGCCTATTACCATCGCGCTCCATGCATGGCTATTCTGAAATAAGTATGCCCATAATACCGGTGCTTGGTAGATTTAGGCGTAGCCTCTATTTAAAGAAAGCGTTGTGATTGGTCAGCGCCGATCTAGAGTGGTGATTGGGTGGTGCAGATTTAAAAGGTTACGTCACAGAGCTGAAGTCATAGAAGAGACTGACTGTATCTAGGCTTCTATTCACTAAATGCAAACAAGAGAAACGAGCCTGTGATCTTTGCATGACCTTCTTTCACTAGTAACATCATAATTATTTTTCTAAAAAATGCACAGATTCTGACCGGTGAATAGCTTGAGCGCCGCCAGGCAGGCCACAGCTGTCTGACTAATCTCAGCGAGCGCTAGCGACCGCCCTAATTCCAAGATGGCGTCCAACCAGCGCCCGAAGCCAGGCAGGCACTGCTGGCGATCAACTACTGACCCGTTGCAGAACGTTATTGTGTCACAGGTCTCGTCTCCATTCCTGGCAGCACAACAATTCATTTGAAGGGCTTTGCGCATGTGCAATGTAAGTGCCAAAAGTACGAACCGCATAAAACTCCTTTTTAAATATAGAACGCACGCCTTTGCTTCAAACTCATCTGGGATATGTGCTGCAAAACTATTTATGACTAGTTTGTCTTCTTGCCATCACTTTGTTATACACCAAATCGTAAACACGTTATATTGGTTGTAGGCATAAACCACATTACTCGACATGCCCTGCAGTTGTGTGATCGTCCAAATACGTGAGATATGTACGAGGGTGACCTGAAATTACCAGTTTTCTGACGAATGGCTCCACTCAAAAACCAGACACCTTCATCTAAAAATTGATTTGCAATCTGTGTAAAGTACAAGCCTGTGAGCCAGCCGCAGCACAACGATCTCCATCAGCGCACCAGTCAGCAGCGTCCTTCTATCCTCCGCGCACAGCCCGCTAAACCCCGGCACCCTATTGGCCCACGCGTCGATGACGTCACTCGACGACGCGATGACGTCATAAAGGAACTGCACGTCGTGTGGCTGCAGCGAGGCGGGGGGAGGGGTTGATGCAGTGGGAGGCGTGGCTTGGACGCAATCCTCCATATCGGCCCTTAGTGCCTTACACTGAGCAGCATCAACAATGTAAGAATTTTGTACAATGTAAGTAAGAATTTTTAAAATCGTATTAAAAACTATAAAAATACAATTCAGCGCTCCTGTGATGTCTTCAGTTATGTTACCGAGCATCAAAGTAGTTCACAAACAATCATTATTGTTGTTCATATTGTTAAAACCCATATTTGGCATAGAACCTTTGGCTCCGTGCTCCTTCCGACTGGCTAGCTGGGGAGAGCTATCTTCTACATGACCGGTTGGTGATTGTGAATAGACCAATCGTCCAACGTTAGGGCTCAGTTCTAAAAAAACAGCTGCTGCTGATATGAATCAACATAAACCATAAACAAGTCACGTTGCAAACAAGACAATCATACTGTTAGACGCTACAAATATCTCTTAGTGATGCATTCCAGCATATTCACACGCCCCCTTTGAAGCAAAGAAAACAACAAAAAAACAAAGATGAAACAGCCCCCCCTGTCCCTCCCCCCGTGGCAGGCCTCCACCTGCGAGTAGACGAGCCGGGCCGGGTCGGGGGAGGAGTCGACTGTGGCCCGCAGCAGAGCGGCCAGCGCGCCCAGAGGGGGCGAGGGGGGCGAGCACTCGGCCGAGCAGGAAGAGGGGGACTGCTTGGGCTTGGAGGGGAGGCGGCCCCTTCGCCCCTTCAGCGAGTCTGTCCTCACCACTGTCGGACGAGTGAAAATGAAGATCATTGCACGCGCGAGTATGGGGCGTCATTCACATATAACGGTGCAAAGTTTGAAATGAAAACAATAAGATTTTCGGCGATCCTTCGGATCACGCATTAGTATGAGGAAATTTCACCTGTGTTCCAGACGCGTGAACCCTTAAATTTAACTCCTCAGCGCTAGCTATAGCACACGAATCCAAATCTTTCCATGCAAACAGTCAATAGCAATCAATCAGCATTCATACTTAGAAAAAATATACCAATTTTTTAGTTATTTTCATAAACACTACTCAAGGAGAAATAGAACAGATAGAAAAATAATAAAAATTAAAAAAACTAGCTAAACGAATTATGGGAAAGAAAATCGCATGAAAACATGATGAGACGGGCGAGGGCCGCCAGGTGTGCAGAGGTTGAATGCCACGGACCTGCCGTTTGGCAGTGCACGAGAGAGAGAGAAGCGCTAACCTTCCCGGACCATGCCGACTGTGAGACACTTCTGAAAGCGACAGAACTGACAGCGATTGCGCCGGCGCTTGTCCACCGGACAGTTCTGACCGGACAGACAGACGTACTTGGAGCACTTCTGAACGGTCCTCTACACACACGGGACAATAGACCGGTGAATGGACCGGTAAATAGACCGATGAATAAACCGGTGAATAGACCGATCAATAGACCGATCAATAGACCGGTGAATAGACCGATCAATAGACCGATCAATAGACCGGTGAATAGACCGGACAGTTTTGACCGGACAAACAGCTGTGCTTGGAGCACTTCTGAACTGTTCGCTGTATGCAGAGGAAACACGGAAAATAGGTCGATGGACCGATGAACAGGACACACGGTGAATTGACCTGTCACCTGTCACGTATTGCTAATAATACATTAAATAAATAAATACGTTAATATTACAATAATTCACAAATAATAATACACAATATTGCTATTTCAACAAGGAGGCAACCGATCGTCAGAACTTGGCACGAAATGAACCACGGCGGTATGAGCCACTCCCTCAGCTTGTAGTGTATTATGCTCTGGATGAACTAGTGAACAGGATACACGGTGAATAGAAAGGATGTGTTCTAAACATGGCTGGGAAGTATTTCTGGCTTATAAGTGAAACGTCATGTTTTTCTGGTCCCCAGTGCAGCTTAATGTTTTTTTGCCAAGATGTAGTTGAAAATCAACAGCGTAGTTTGATGTGATTTTTTGGCAGCATCACAGCCTAGACTACAATGTCATGTCGGTGAAAATAACCCTACCTTGAAGAATCCCTTGCACCCCTCGCACGTCCTCACCCCATAGTGCTGACACGCCGCGTTATCCCCGCACACCGCGCACAACAACCCCACCCCCCTACCCTCGTAACCCCTCCGCCCCTCCAACCCCCTCCCCTCCACACAACACCCATTCAAGCCACGCCCTTCTGCTAAACAACGCCCATTATTTAAGCCCCGCCTCTCGCTAATGTTGTGCTGCGTGCTGCCGCTCCAAAACTGCCGCACGTGACCCCCACGGCTCCGCCCATCGCCACGCCCCCTGATGCTGTTGAACTGGCGAGGCGTTTGATTGACAGCGGGCGGAGAAAGTTGTGACGTCATGGCGGAGTGACGCGTGGAGTATTTGACGTCACTGCAAGGAGAAACGGAAGCAGTGCTGCCAAATGTACGGTAATAGGATAATTAATTGTACGATAATTTCAACCATTTCAGGCCGTTTGTACGATGTACGATGTTGAGTGTGCGATTGTGGCCTTTTGTACAATAATTTTGCACCAGTGGCAAAAGATATTTTTTCACATGGTACTTTTTGAATTTGCGTAGAAAAATAGCCAAAATTGTCCAAATTTTCAAGAATCATATCACAAATCGACAATGACTGCTAAGAATGACCCAAGAACTGGACAGATTGTGATTCTCCCCTCCATTTTACAATTTAAATATTTCTGGTGTCTTTCATGCATTTTGCATCAATTTTCTTCTTACGATAATTTTAGACCAAAAACGATTATTTTTAGGCCATTTCAACGATATACATTTCACTTTGAAAAATTGGCAACACTTGAGCGGAAGAGAGTTTGTCAGAGGGGAGACAGGCAGAGAAGCCATGCTTGGCACGGATGCGTTCTACTTCCGGTTAGGCTACAGGGTGACTCCACCCGTTCACTATCCCTCGCAGGGTCGTATCCGTAGTGGAAAACTGCGCTGATTATAAGGCTTCGGGAGACAGATGTTGAGAGAAATGATATTGTTGTTGCCTCTTATTTCCTCTTATTCCATTTATTTTCCATATAGTTCTAAATTTCATTTTCTGCGGCTGTAGGATCCTAGTCACTAGGCTAAAATTGGCGTCCGTGACAGAGTATTCCTCATCACAGTAGGTCTACCAAAAATTCATCCCCCGCAAAAAATTCCAGTGATAGCATATAATAGCTAAACTAAAATCACAACTCCGGTTTGGATAATTCAAAGGCCAACTGGCCAAGTAGGCCTATTCAACGAATTCATAAGATATAAACCTATGTCGACAAAGATATGTGTGCATAAAATTATTACAGGTTGAATGTGAAAAAATCATTGAAAGACTTGAATGAAAAAAACTAGTTGAATGTAAAAAAAATTGAAAAAACTTTGCATAGATCCGCTACAAAATTGCAATATACTTATCAACAGTTTAAAACATGTTTAGTAATCATATCAATGCAGCAGCTAGGGCATATATCAACATGCAGTTGAACACAGATGTGCAGTGGAAAATTGAAATGTGCAGCAGTCAACGATTTGTGTGTGCAGTCCTAAATATGACGCTGTGCGGTTGTAGGCCTACATTTTTTGAGCAAAAACACTTTAAATTTCCTAAATTTATACAAGCAACCCCCCACCCTCCGGGCTAGTTAACTTTACAAGTGCACTGGAAGGCAACGGTCTTCATCAGCATCCCCCCCCCCTCCCTCCGCTTGCAAATTCTCTAGATGTACTGTTGTATTTTTTAACTGCACAAAAATAATGTGCAGACTTTTCCTACAATATGCTCTGCAAAAATGTAGCATAATTCACTCGATTATAAAATACCACCAAATCAATTAAGTCACTGCACTAAATAGTGAAATAGTAGCATTGCTGACTTCTGACTGAGTGACAGCGCCGTCGCATGATACTGAACCCCCGAATCCTCCTCTCCGTCCATGCTCTGAGAAAAACACTCTCGGCCTAATAAGTCCGATTCGTGCCCCAAAACGCTCGAATCCTGCCCCCCCGCCATGCCCCCCTCGTGCAAACACACATCGGCCTGGTCGCCCCCCTTGCCACACATCACAGCCTCACTCAATGCGCACTGATCGTAAATTCCGCGAATATTCGACGCTTTCATCGTCATTGTGGCTGTCATGACAACGGCTGCCGTTTCGTAGCCCGCCAAGCCGCCTTGCGCCGCTGACGTCATAAACGGCTGCGACGTCACGAACGCCGGCGCAAAATTCTGTGACGTCATGAATTGTTGCGATGAAGGCGCGTGGATTGGTGACGTCACGAATTGAGAGGACACCGCGCCGAAAGGCGACGATTCCTCACAGCATGTACCGTAAGGGCAGCAGTAACGGCTGTCGCAGCGATTTTCTTCGCCGCATTCGGTGTAAAACAAAGCCCGCCGGTATCCCCCCAAAGCTAAATTTTCTCCCGTCAGCCCCCCGCTGCCTTCGCAACAGCCGCTATACGGCGTGCCCGTGACGTCATAGCCCCCTATCGTTTGCTGGTGATTCGAATACGAATAGGCTTCCGGAGAAGAATGAGTAAAATTTTCCAGTTTCTGCTGGAGGCATATCGGTTCGAATTGTTCCGAGCCGTTCGGTTCGAAATAGTTCCGGGTGTGTTCAGGTTGTTCCATGGTACCCATTGACGTCTTTTGCCGCTGACAGCCGTGGTACAGCGCGTCGCGGGCCATCTGAAACTCGCGCGTAAGCGAATACTTCTCTTGAAGCTCGTAATGCGGAGATTCCGATACGGCATCTTCCTTAGGCACGAGAAACTGTTCGTTTAGCTGTCCTATCAACTGTCTTTCTAATTCTTCCGATATCCGTCCATCCACGTGTCTCTCCAAGTCTTCTGCTGAGTTGTTCCTGGTTAATTTTCTTACCTCTGGAACCTCTTGTAATCTATCGCTTTGTTCGGAGCATTTTCCGGTCAACTCTTGAAACGCTTCAAACTGTTTTCTCTCCGATTCGATGTGCCCGTTGTGGCAAGACAGAGTTGAATCCGTTACATGCGGATCTCGAGAAGGGAAATATCCTTCCGACGACGCAGTAATGTCCAGACACTGTAGCATTTCGCCGCTTTCGTTGGTCGAAGGCGTGCTGTATGAGCAGTCGTGGGGTAAGCTAGGCAGGGGTTGGAGCAGAGTGGGAGGGTGCGGTACGGGGGGCGGCGGGGCAGGTTCGTCAGAGGGGGGACCGAGCCAGCCTGACAGGGTGCCGATGCTTCGTGGGGGGGCAGAATAGACAGCTGCAGTCTGCTGGAAAAAACACCTTTTGTTATGAGCGCCAATTGATTACTTTAATATATTCATCAAAATATGCATGCTGATTGTACTGTGTAAACTGTAAAGTAATGCAAGCTATTATTGTGTCCAATCTGCCAGATGATGGCAGCAGGGACAAGTCACAGGGCTGCCGGACATAGTTTAAGGTCAAATCCAGGAACTGGAAGAATATTCAAAAAATAATAGACGCATCGAGTCTCTATAGGCCCCTAGTAGGCCTACTGTTTAAGGAAGTTCGCGTTTTGGGTACACCATAGTTTACTTTGTGCATTAATTATTGTTTGTTTAATTGTGCACTTAAATCAGGCGTATACAGACCTGAACTACGCTACAAGATCTCCGGTACTCAAGTTCTTGTTCCTGATTGGTCCATTCGTTTACTGGTAGGCGATAGGCCAAGCCTCCCATCTTCCTCCCATACAACAACTTGTACATATACTCCGCCATCGACATGATCGACCTTGAACTTCAGATTTCCTTGAATGAAATTCTGAAATTAAATTAAATCGCATTTCAATAGCAGCAATTATTTAGATTCAGTTTTGGATTAACAGAATATGCTGTTTTCTTGTTAACGAACCTGATCTAGTGTGTTAAAGCCCAAAAGACTGCTGAGTCATAGGCCGAGTGTTGGACATGCAAAGGTCTCGATCAACTCATCCGATGAACAGAAATGAGTGGCTGTTCTTTTGCCAGCAAAAGATGAACCGCACGGGCTGCACTGCAGCCCATCCCCAGCGTATGCAGCAATCAAGCTATTTAGCCTTGACGGATCTTATGGAGATTTTGTGAAATTATGCACTTATTATACGTGGAAAAAAAATTGCTATGAGGCCTATGCATTAGCAACAGTCCTATCACGGTGATTGCTAATAATCATGGGTGCTCATTTAATACTCACGACCTTCTACAGCTAAGTTTGACTACAACTGAGTTCGCGCACTCATTCCTCTTTATTGCGGGAGACATTACGGTACGATTGACGGTATCATACTATCCTACGTGTCGCACGATTCCACGCGGCAATAGTTTCCCGGCCAGGCCTAGCTGCTACACGATGTAAAGTCGCCGGTCGACTAATCTCAGCGAGCTAGGATAGGCCTGGTGCGTGTGAGGACGGAACCTGCTGAGGACGCCGACGTGCAGTGCTTGACTAGGCTACATGAACGAGCGGCCAACCGGAGATGCCGCCGTGAATTTGTTGCGATCTTCGCCGACGATTGGCCGTTCTCGCGTATACGCCGTGGGTGTGCCGCGGAGTTACTTGCGGATGTTAGCAGTAGAAAGGCGGCGGGATGAACTTCGTGCAGCAGCGACAGCAGCTGCTGCGGTAGCAGCTGCCGCAACATTAGCACCACCAGCAGCATCAGCGGTAGTAGCAGTGCCGTGACGTAGCCTACATGCCATGGCAACATCGGCAATAACAGCTCCTGCTGCTGCTACAAGCTGCCGGAGCTGCATTATGCAGCAGCAAGTGCCATCAACAGCAGTCGTAGTTTGTAAGTATGGTAAATAGTTTATTAAACAGCGAGTCCAACAGCTGCTTGCTACGCTGTCAGCGAATTTCACGAGCGACGTTCAAGAAAGCATGCAGTCGTGTAATGGTTGCGCGCCGCAAGAGAACTACGCAAAACCGCAAAACGATGTCGATCTCCGGAACTGCAGTGCCAAATTTGGCACCGGCGTCGATCCATTTGTGTCGATGTAAATGCCAAATTACAAATTACGGGAATGCTAGCAACATTGCGCAATAGTTAAGGCATTTTTTGAGAAACAAACTTATCCACCAAAACATGCGGTTATACAAAAAGTAGCAGGCTATAGTCTGGTATTGGAAGCCTGCATGCTAGCCTTCTCACTCGGCCCGCAATCTAATGCACTATACATGTATATGACATCAACGTACGATCTGCCACATGTACATCATTAGAGCCTACAGTAAGTCAAGATTTCCGAATTTAGTGCTAAAAGAAACTAATGCTTTTGTCCTCAATGCTCCTAATTCTCTGCGGCGCGTGATATCACATCTCATTCTCCTTCCCTCCCTTCCCCTCTCCACCCCTCCCCCTTTTCCCTACCCCCGCTCTCCGTCAGCCCCCGCTGAATCAGAACCGCCTCCCCCCGGACGCCACTGCACCCGGAATAACTTTGAGGGACCCCCGGTTTGTTTTCACTCAAAGCTCCCGACGCACGGGCAATAAATTACTCCGGGTCCGTCACGTGACGCAAACATCCACAGCAATTCGCCGCACAAACAACAGTTGGCCACGCCCCCCGACCAATCGGATTGCTCGAAGGGATAACTGCCGCACTGGCAATGGGCTTACTCCATCTTCAGCATCTACAACATCAAATCAAGTTTGTTCAGCAGCAGTATATATTTAACGTAAGTAGGTCTAGGCTTGTTATGCAACAATTGCAATCGCTCTGTACGCGCTTTCAAAAAGGGGTATTTTTCCGTAGCCAGAGCTCCCCGAGTCCTTTGGTCTCGCTTGAGTCGCTTGGCGCGAATGGCGATCAAGAGTAGAAAAGTAGCCGGATGCTCAGAGTTAACTTAGATTTTTTCCCAAGCAGCCATATACCTAACAGTTTATATTTCTGATTTTGTGTCACACTAAGCAATTTTTCACGCCGCAGGTATGGGATATGTAAAAAAAATTAAACATCGACAATCATCACTACAGGAGTATCCAAATTCACTGGGCTGGGGCTTATAGGCGAGTACGCTTAAATTATATCTTGCTTGTAAATGTTGTACTTTTAAAAACAGTTTCGTTTCGAGAGCAGGCTACACATTCATTTCGAAGCCAGTCATGTAGCGCCTAGCGCTAACTGAGCGACAGCGGGAGAGAATTAGTGGGGTAAAGAGTATTACCTTTTAGGGGGGGGGGGGCAGTACATTGCTTTGAAACACCCGATTCATGCTCAGAAAATGTTACAATCGGGGAGTGGTAAGTGAGTTTTTGAGCAATCCTCAGCCCCTTCTAGCCCCTCGTTAACTTAATCAGCCAGCTCTCTCAACCCTCAAACCAAAGACAAATTAAGAAAAATGTCATCCTCAGAGAGGGGGGGGAGCTTCAGCTCCGTAGGCCTCCTATGCTCCCGATCTCCCTTTGCGCCCTTGGTGAAAGCGACGCCCCTCGCAGTTGCTGCTCCGCTAGATGGCGTCCGTTCCCCGCTGACTCGAGTCAGTCCACCAGGCTGCAGAGCAATTACCGTCGCAACTCCCGGCATGCACCGCGTGATTCCCGGCATGCAGCGCACCGCGCAGCTCCTAGCATGGCCAAGCAGTGCTGTCCTGTTGACACTGATAACAACTGGCGTGAAGCACAGCGAGTGGGGGGGGGGGGGGGGTAGGAAGGTGGGAGGGGCGGAGGGGTGGGGTGAATTTGAGGGAGGTTAGGTTAGGGTTAGGGTTGGGGGTGTTCGATGGATTGTTGAGAGAAGACATTGCGGAATTATGTTGCACAAAATGTATTTCGAATGCAAATGATTGGTTGGCTAAAGTTTGAATCGAGTTGCGCTGGAGTTCTATAATTTTCGGTGTGACGGTTATGTTAGTGTAGATGCCTCATCTACCCCTACAGTGGCGCCGCCGGAATTTTAGTTCAGGCATGGCACTTGAAAATTTAATTAGTCAATTTGCATATTCAATACGCGCAATTTTTAACTGTTTAGCTTCCATTTCTAAAACATTAAAGGCGAGTTAGTAAAATTAATTGCAACAATGGTTGGCTAATTGTATAGGACAATTGTATAGGACAATTGTATAGGACAATTGTATAGGACAATTGTATAGGACAATTGTATAGGA
>JAQIWG010000250.1:0-39346 GCA_034695025.1 Chamaedrilus cognettii
GTAATCATGTCTGTACTGTAACCATGTCTGTACTGTAATCATGTCTGTACTGTAACCATATCTGTACTGTAATCATGTCTGTACTGTAATCATGTCTGTATTTCAATCATGTCTGTACTGTAATCATGTCTACTGACCGCTCAATGAAAACTTATCATGATTGCTGTGTGTACACTGTGCAATATTACAATGTTATTTATGAGTTTGTTCTACCTAGCGGGGTCCAACGGAGCAGCTATTCCGCTGGCCGTAACGTTCGGTTTTCTTCTGGCCATCGCGCTTTGCGTAGCCATCTATGCCTTCATACGGTAAGCGCCGACAATAACTTAGCTTGCGTTCTGTTTCAGCTTCCTATTTTCCTGTGCTTTTGTCTGTAACTCAAAAACGAAGTTTTGAAATTCTTTCAGCTAGGTCAATTTTCAGTTTTGATGATGGCTAGTAATCTAATAATTTGGTGGCATTCGGTCTATAATCAAATTCCAAAGCTGTTGAAAAAGTGTTTAATATATAGTTTAATATAACAGGATCTTATGAATGACTTAGGCAGACTTTATAATGAGAAGGGGGGGTAATAATACAACTTTTGAAATCGGTGTAAAACATATTACTAAATCTGTGATTTCTATGAATTTTGATGGTGACAAAGTAGCCGATTGCGTGAGATTACTTTATCATTTTTGTATTATTAAGCTTTCTAAGCGGAAAATTATTTTCATTTTCTAAACAGTTGTAGGTCATTCCTGACGTATTGAAACTCATCACGTGTATTTTCATTAATATGTATTCAAGGAGAAGGGCGAACAATTTTAATTTGATGATATTAACCGGTCAACGTTCGTTATCAGACACCGACGCATTGTACAAGCAAAATCCGCTGGACAAGCCGAGCGCACTGGGGCCCTGAAGCGTTTGGCTAGGGGGCCCCTGAGCCGCGGGGCCTCCAGAGAGTCCGGGGGTCATAGGGCCCCCACTGAGGGGCCGAATGGCAGTACGACCCAACTGAACGGTGACCGACCAGGAAGCAAACGCAGCAAAGCCAGTAACAAAAGTAAGGCGGCTGCTGCTGATTACATTGCCACTGCTGCTGCTGCAACTGATGCTGCTGCAGTTGATGCTGTTTGCTGTTACTAGATAATAGACCGTGGATTACATTTGTAATTTTGGAATAATTTAATGGGAAACTTAGACTTGTCTATTACAGGATTTACACACAATGTCAAAACTTAAAGTTAATGCACAGTCGACCTTAAACAATAGTGAGATTGCTGCTGCTGCTGCTGCTGCTGTTGTAATTAGAGACCAAGGTGTTTAAACTAGATTTGTTACAATGGAACAATTTGATGGAAATTTTAGGCACATCTATTTGTAGCATGAACAGAATTTGAAAACAGAGCTATACAATGTATAGTTGACACTAATGCTGGTAAACTACTGACCTCATAATTGATAGTGTATTATGTAAATGCATGGTAATTGTTTGCAATTACCAGCCCAAAATTCGCATCATGACTATGTGATATAGAGGCTGTACAACTACACTTAATGACTGATCTACTAACAGACGGCGGTCGTGCTGTCAACCCTAACGCTGCACCGATTGAAATAGCCGCCGCGGCTCGGGGCAGCACTCGGGTGAAGATCTGTGATCTGGCTGAGTTTGTGGAGGCGGTCTGCCTCGCTCCAGACATATTGGAGGAAGAGTTCACGGTCAGCTTAGAGTTGTTTTATGATCTGAACCCTCTTTGTCATCTATTCTAATAAAATAGTACATGTTTTAATTAACATGAGTGTAGGTCGCGCTTATGCCCTCCAGTGAAGACTGCTGGAGCTGGATTTTAATGGCCGGATGCCCTTCCTGATGCCTATTAGAAATATGAATTTTGCTGGCACATATTTAGTGACACTTGTGTGCTTGGCAGCATTGCTGTGAAGGGCTTGTACATGACGGTTTATAGTTTCCAGTGTTGAGATTCAATGGCGTGTACTAATTGTTTGTTTTAATCTGATCCAACTTTCCCAGATCTGTGATAATCGGTGTCAAAAATTAAGCTTGGATTATTTTATTATCAGTCAGCCTGTCATCGCCTTAAATTTTAGACAAAAACCACAACAGTGTCAAAGTATTGCCACTGCTTAGAACTCTACATTGCTAAGATATCAGTCTATTGAATGGAATCAGAACTTAACCTGAGTTCATAGTTAGTCCTTCATGATGTTCGTGGGTTGTAGGCGTTGACAGCAGTCGGTAGGGTCATGAACTCTTGTTATCACCCGATACTAATTATTGGGGGATAACAAGTTTGAGTAGGCTTATGCCACGCATGCCTTTGTGTATCATATTACTTCTGAATGCTGAGTTAAAGACGGATCAGCCTATGGAGAAATTGGTGGCGTGCAGTGCATTCGGTCTGATTTTAACTGTGACACGAAGGGACTGTCGTCTTGAATTAATGTGACAGATAACAAAGCGGCATCCAACGGCAACAAACTTGCAGTATGTGCCTGAGTATTTGGGTCCTAGAGTGCGACGTGATTAATACTGAGTTTTCTGCTAATCTGCACCCCCTGCAACCCCACGAGCACTCCGGGCGGGTCGCAAGAGGCGACGGAAGAAGGGGGAGCGGCTCTTTGCTGAGCCCAGACGCACTGAACCGGGCTGTAGCCCTGATTGATTTCATCACATTAAAGCTGAGGTTTTCCATCAAGTGCTAATAATTAAATTTGAGATTAATATCCGAAAAACCAATCAAGTGAAAATAATACCTTATTGGTAAATAATACCTCATTAATACCTCATTGATTTTACTGCATTATAGTGATGAAAAAAGGTGAAAAAGAAGAAAAATGATGAAGAAGGCTTCAAAATAGCGCCATGCCAGACAGACTCGTCGAGGCTCGCTGCATGTCGAGGGGGAGGCTGGAGTGGATGCTTTGCTAAGCAGTCTTAAAGTCCCAGTCGCAAAGTTGCATTAGCAATGTCGCAAAAACCAAGCTGCAAAATCGCAAAGAGCATATTAACTCAAATATCCGACTAGGGGTTAAATTAGTCATATATCAAGCTTTCAGTGTGCTAATTGTGAGTTATGACGTCATGACCTCGGATTAAATTTTAACACTTGATGGAAAAGCTCGACCTAAGATTATTGTACGACTGCTTGTTGCAGTCTCTGCCAGAGAGTTCGGGAGCTTCGATAGAGTTTGCGCAACAGGTTGCGCTCAAACCCAAGAACAGGTTCAAGAACATTCTCCCGTGTACGTATCAGGCACACCAGAGATGTTCTATTTTTAACTAGAGATGATGATTTTCTTTGAATGAGCTAGAGGAGGGTGATTCAGACAAAATAACACAAACCAAAAAGGCTAAATAAAAACGACACAACCAAAAAACAGCAAAAACCAATAGAGCAGTCTTTTTTATTTTTTTTATTTTCTTATTTTAAATTTAGAAGTCATTATTCAAGTTAAATATTACAGTTAATAGGAATAAATTCGACATCAATTGGTCACTGTAGCCACGCTATGGTGTTATTGTTCGTTGTTTTTTTGTTGCAGACGATCACAACAGAGTGGAGCTGTCGGTGTTAGACGATGATGATTTGTCGACATACATCAATGCCAGTTTCATCAAGGTGGGTCAACTCCGATCAAAGCTTCAGTGCTTTTTGTTTGAATACAATTTATCAGCCTTTATTATTGATTTGCATGAAATGGAAATGAAATTTCATGATTTTCTCATGATTTAATTATTTTCTGATGATTCAATTTACAGTGAACATAATATTCATGCAGCTGTTTTGTTTCTTCACAGGGCTACACGGATGAGCAGAAATTCATTGCTTCGCATGGTAAGATGAAAGTCTTTCTTGTTTCAAGGTTGAGAAACGCATACAACGTTTTAGTCACAAAAAATTGTAAAGATTCTCTGAGGAGAGCAAATTTTAAAAAGTCTCAGGAATTTATTGAATTGTTTCCTGCGTTTATAATGAATATTGTATAGCAGATTTTACATTTAATGTAACCTAGTTATGCAATTTAACATTTTTATACAAGACACATAATAGTTTAAAAATTAAATTAAATCATTAAATTATTATCCTATCATACATATTATTATCATCAGATTAAATCATTTAGATTAATTGTTAGATTAATTTTGAAATCGTTTAGGCGTTCAAAGAAATCATACAGACCTTAATTTCATTTAAGTCTACATTTTCTTAGTGTGTTCGCTCAGTTATTAAAAGTATTATTACAACTGCATGACTGTAAGACGTGTCCAGCTAGGTGAAGATTTTATCTTACTCTGGACTTTTGTCATTGACCACGATTGTAGAATGATTCTGCCGATTGCAAATATACCTATTATAGAATACTACTAATTCTTTAAGATTTAATTTGTGTGGCTGCTACTTTGTGTTTCTCACAAATTTATTAGCAGATGATTTGATTCAACGCCGATCGCTGATAGATCTAATACTGCACAGGTCCGACACTTTCGACCATCGTAGACTTCTGGCGCATGGTCTGGGAGTATGACGTAGATGTCATCGTCATGGTGACCAAGTGCAAGGAGGACCTCAAGGCAAGTGGTTGTCATGGTAACTAAGTGCAAGAGGGACCTCTGGGTTATTACGGATCAAAAATACACTAAACCATTTAAGAACAGTGATTGCCACGGTGGCTCAGTTCAATGATAAATAATATTATGGCAAATAGCTGCCTGTTGAATGAGTGCCCTAAAGTTATTGATAGTTAGTTGTTATCTCTAGGGATAATTAAAAAGTTGTGTTGTTCTGAACTTTGACCTTAATTGCAAGCATTGAATTTTAGACACCTTTCAAACTATTTAATGTAGCAGTTTCAGTGCATAGTCTAATGAACTATTTATTGAGCAATCCTGAGATAGTAAACCTTTAGTCCTAGCCCGCCCAGTTGTGGAATGTGCTGTTCTGTCTGTAGACGAAATGCGAGCAGTACTGGCCGGATCCAGACAGCTCTGTGGAGCACGGTGACGTGACCCTCGCCGCTCTCTCCACACAGGACTGCTCCGACTACGTCATAAGAAAATTCTCTGTTGGCAAGGTTTGTAAAATGTATCAAAAATAATCGGAATTAAAAGAAGTAAGCTTGTCAAATAAATACAAGGTGAGTTAGCTAACAAGTATACGTGCAATGTATATCTTACGATGATCTAAGTTATCACTAGTCTTGGAGTGCTACAAAGCTAGGGGCTTCTAGATGACTTAAGTTTTGTTCTTCACTGTGATTCGCTGTGTGACAAATGATTATATTTATTAATCAGAATGCATATATTTGGATGACTAAAATCACTCGATGATGAGAATCGACGGAACAAGTAAGTGACCTGATAATATTGAAGCTGGCTGATTTGTATGCACGTGTGTGTTTTTGAGAGGAGAGGTGACTTAGATTCATTAACTTGTGTTGCTTGCATGTGTATTGGATCCATTGTAATGAGCCATTATGAAGCCGCATGGTAACCCAGATTCAAACCAAGCTGTACATAATGCTTTGGTACAGAAGGGGGTGTGCCATGAGATGACCTAGTTCCTTTCAAGCTGTGTTCATTGTAGGATGAAGAGAGACAAGGGGTGATCTAGTTTGTATTCAAGTTGTGTTTATTGTCTGATGGTGTTTATTGTCTGATGGCGAGAGCTTCGAGGTGACCTAGTTTCTCTTCAAGCTGCGTTTATTGTAGGATCAAGAGAGCCGTGAGGTGACCCAGTTACAATTTACAGCCTGGCCCGATCATGGCGTGCCCGACCACGCAGTGTCGCTGCTTGCCCTCAGACACAAGGTCTGCAGATTAAATCGACCCGGAAAATACGTCGTCGTTCACTGCAGGTCACTTCTCTTCTTCATCATATTTCTATGCTGTGTGTAAGCTTTCAACTTTTGTCTATTTTGTCATGCCATGTGTAGGCTAGTTTTATGTCAATTATTTTGGATCAAAAATTTAAGAATTGCTTGTCATTAAATAATCAATCGGAGCTGCTAGGCTCAAAATTGTGGTCTTAAGCTTTGGGTTAATTGCGTTTGTTTCTTATGGTCTGTCATTATTGTCTATTGCACCCTTCCTTTAATTCGCACACCTCATCCAAAAACATCACACTTTCAATGTACTTTTTCTCATCTCTGACTGTCTATATCTCCACATTACCTCTGATCTACTTTGACCGCTGGGGTTAGAGCTGTGCATTGAACTAATTTAACAGTCCTCTGATAAGTTGAATAAGCATTTGAACTGAACTCTGATTGGTTGTAGTGCTGGAGTGGGGAGGACAGGGACCTATCTGTGTCTGGACCACTTGCTGCGCGAGGCTGCGGCGACAGACTTCGTAGACATCTACCAACACGTGCTGGCCATGCGCGCCCAGCGCATGAACACTGTCCAAACACTGGTAACTAGACTGATAACAACGCTTGTAACTAGATCCTTAAATAGACATGGTAACTAGACTGATAACAACGGTAACTACATTGGTAACTAGACTGGCAACTAAACTGGAGAGGATGCATCGAAAGGCTTGGTGGATATCTATCAATACATGCTGGCCATGCGTGTGTACGATGCATGGCCACTGTTCAAACGCTGGTAACCGTGCTGTAACAATTACGGTGATGTCTCTGTTCTTTTTTGAGCCTCCCTTTGTTTCTATCTGGTTTGAACGCATGTCTTTTCCCTCAATGATTTTAAGCGTTATTCTTTCCTGCCAAAGCACTTTTCTTCTTCAAGCTTCAATATATTTCATATCATCCTATTATTGTAGTTTGGTGTAGGTCTGCTGTATAGATCATATTGGCATTGACGCTTCAAATAGCTGATGTAAAATAGTTGAATAGAGTGTTGAGTTTTTTTCTGTTAGTTTGTCCTTTATTTATCGATCATCAATATCTGTCTTAATTCTGTTGAATTGTGCTTTTTATTCTTCATTAATTGCGGTTGAATTGATATTTAATTGATGTCTTTATTGGCGTATATTTTGTGCTTTATTCGTCTTTAATCTATACTGTTTTTGTTTTGGTGCTTATTTTGTGTCTTTATCGGTGTTCAGTTGATATCTCAATTGGTGTTTATTTCGCCCTCGCGCTGCAGGAGCAGTACGCATTCATATTCAAGGCGCTGCTGGAGTGTCTGACATTGGGCACGACGGCCATTCAGTCCAGTCAGATCTCCAGATACGTCCCCAGCATGAGCAAGGCTAACTTTCTCACCGGCAAGTCGGTCCTCCAGACCGAATTTGATGTAAGTTACCTTCACATTCTTTTATTTATTTACATTTGCGTACTAGCGTAACTTTTGACAAAAAAACATAGGCAGATTGAACATTACCTAGACATGAAAAAAAGGTCAAATAAATCATCTAAATCTTTTGAGCCCTGCGGATCCATGGGGTCGTAGCATATAAAAAAATTCTGCAAAATTTATTGTAAAATTTGTGCTCAAATGCTGCACATTTGTGCTTCAGATGTAAAGCTTAAGACAATTTATTTTCTTATCTTGTTATTGAATCATGTCATCTATCTCCTCAGTGCCTCTCCCGCAAAAGGCGCTTAATGTTTCAATACTTATTGCGCGGTCAGGGCATGTGAGGACATGTGTGTTTTTATGACTGCAAACGTCCAACCTGTCCCAGCACGAAAAATTGGATGTAAAAATCTGAACGACGATGATGATAATATACGTACTGTAAAACCAGAAATTTTTGCGTGGATGTATTTCGGCAAATTTAGCGAACGGGCAAAACTTGAGCAAATAAGGCTGTTGTAGTTATTTATAAGGTGCTCTTAATTTTCACGTGCCTAAGGTCTGTAGAGGGCATGAGTATGGAGTGCAGCTAAATTTATGAGAGGCAAAACTGCCAATATGTTTTGAATATGTTTTGAATATCGCGTGTTAGTGAAATTCTGTTTAAATTGAAACTTGACAAGGCGAAAGTGCTTTTGTTTGGATCGCAGATGCTATATCAAACACAGCCTCCGTACAACGACGAAAAATGCAGCGACGCATTGTCACTGGAAAACGTCGGCAAGAACAGAAACAAGAAGTTTGTCTCAGGTTGGAAACGTGCTGCGTAATAATACTTTTACATTCCACCAGGTTCTCCAGTTCAGCGTTGTTAATTGATCAATAATAGCATTCAAGGGATAGCAGGGGTACAATTACTGGTGATGTCCAAAATGATTGTGTCAATGAAAACAAGTCGAGTCTCAATTTAAGAAGATGTCATTTGGGGGAAAACGCGGTGAAAAATATCCAACCCATTTATAAGTAAACTATATGCGTAAAACATAAATATTGATGAAATCGCGGTCGTTTTATAATTTTTATTCATTATGGTCGATGTTATATTGGCCTTAAAGAGATCGATGTTAATCCCTTTAACTTGAATTTTGTTTTCTTTAAATGCAACATTGCTAAGCCATGACGCATAGGCTAACTTGCTGCTGCTCGTTTGGCTCTTGCAGCGAACAGTCAGCGGGTGTGCCTCAAGTCTCCGGCAGAGGGTCGCAACGATTACATCAACGCTGTCTTTGTTTCGGTGAGCCAAGGGTGTGTTAGCCTGGAGTGAATAAGAACTTCATGCCACGCATTACACCATTTTCACTTTACGTTTATTCATTTCTTTGTTCATTTTCAATCTCAATTTCAATAGATATAAACTAAATTTTGGTCCATTTTTTTCGTTACTGCACGACTGTTAAATTGCTCATTAATCGAAGATAATATCTGTTAAATACATGATATTTTGTGTAGGCCACAATTATAATTAGGATGATAATTATTTACTTTATTCATATCGGCAGAGAATTGGATCGTGCGTGGTGCTACGCTGCATTGAAAGCTAGGGGCCAATAGCGTGACTTTATTTTGTTACATGCCCGCACGTCTTGTTTTTATAATTATGCCAATCTTATGCAGTAGTGTGCAACATGTCGTTTCGATCTCCGATGATTTTTGATCAATTGAAAATTTAAATTTAAATTGTAAAACAAATTAAATTGAATTTTTGGTGTTGAATTTGACTGATCAAGTTTTTCTATTAAGGTTGCATAAACTTACAAAGAGAATTTCAAGAAAAAGAGTTTTACAAATTAAATTAACTATCTGAAAATCATTACAAAAATCAACAGGCTTAGTAAACAGTAAACATTGGATTCCATTTGTGCGATTGATTGATCTATCTTTGGATCTCGGTGCTGATTGGTGCGCACAGGGTCACGTGACAAAGGACGCATATATCGCGACGCAGTTTCCACTAGACGACACGATCGTTGACTTTTGGACGATGTGTCATGACTACAACTGTCGTACGGTGCTCCACCTCAGTAAAGGAGACCAGGAGGATGTCAGTACTCAGAGTATTCGCAGCTAGCGTAGCAGCATATAGTTCCTACTAAACTTCAACGGGATAGAATAGTTGTTTGGTTTCACGTAATATGCACGCACACTCGCGGTTTGGTGTCCGCATTCCCTGCCTAGGCAGGGGTAGGGCATTTGAAGCCGCGACACAAAAACTCGCTTGTAGAATACTAGTTACTGTTTGAACTTTTTTGCCACACAAGGATTTTTTTTTTGAACATGTTGCTTATAAAATTTCGTGTCAATGAGCCAAATTGAACCCAAATCAATTAATCAAATCCTCTTCAAACTAACCCCCCTCTTGCCCCCGTTTGTAGGAGCTGTCTCGCTTGCTCCCGCCATCCCCCCAGGACTCCCTCACCCTGCCCGGCTCAACCTTGACCCTCAGCGGGCTGCAGGAGGACCCAGCGACCGTGGGGTACCGCTGCGAGCTCTACTCTGTGTCCCTGAGAGGGGCGGGTGCGGCGGCGCCCTCCGGCGAGGAGTCAAGTATCTACGAAAACACTCAGGTAATTTTATATATATATATTTTTTGTAGTCCCTTGCTGGGAGGAGATAATGCTCCTTTGCACCAGCTGATGTTTGCTGGTGGTGGTTTAACCGTCGACTGGTAAGCAACGAAAGGAGCACTTGTGGCTGAGAAACTTAAACCATCTTTGCCAAGGGTGCACGAAGTGACTCAAAGTTCTCTGCCACGGCCGGGATTCGAACCGACACGCTGTCGCACTCGTAATCAGAGGTTCGCAACTTAGACCACTTGGCCACAACGCTTCGTCCCAGGTAATAATAATTGTAAATAATTTTTAACAACAATTTTCAGACAACTTTTAGAGCGCAGTAACATGATCGAAGTTATCACAGAGGCGCAGAATCCAATAAAACCATTATTAACCCCCAGGTCGTTGTTGCAGTAGTTGCAACAACTGCCTGTTGATTTGCGACACGCCCCCTTCCCAGTAAACACAGATTCTGTGGCGTGGAAATATTTATGACACAGAATCATTGGACAGCAAACACAGAGAATTGCTTCGCAGCACTCCATCGATTATGAATTTTTTTGAAGCTTTTTTGAAACGCTGTGCTGTTATTTTTAATTTTTTTGTGATGCCGGTTTGGATCGACCGTCGTACAAGGCCAACATTATATGAACGTGCATTTCATAGTGCAAGTTTTCATCGACATTTCGGATTTCTCGTTTTTTCTGCAGATGTGCCTCAAGGATCGCGTGACCCTGATGCAAGTCGTGCTGCCCAATGGGCGCGCGGCGCTCGACGAGTCTATTCTTAGAATCCACAACACGGTGAAGTCACTACTAGCCAATAACAAGGAGCAAGGACCGCTGGTCGTCATGTGCCGGTAGGTAGCGCCACTACTCCAGGCTCTTCTGGTCTCAATTATTCTACCTCACCGTTCTACATTCTGACTTGTCGTAGTCAAGTTTCTGTGCTCACACTACACTAAATGATTACACTCTCACTACACAAAGTTACTGTGCTTTGACTACTTTCAGTTAAAATGTCATCACTATATTAAGTTACAAAACTCCAACTATTCTTAGTTATTGTACTCTCAATGCACCGAATTACTATGCTCTGACTACTCTCAGTTAAAATACTTCCACAACACTTCTTAAGTTAATAAAAATGTATTCATTCACGTTGATATTATCACTGCATCTGTCAGGGACGGCGTGCAGTTGGCCAGCCTCTACATCTGTATCTGTCTACATCTGCATCTGTTGCTACTTGCATCTGTCAGGGACGGCGTGCAGTTGAGCAGTCTGTACATCGCTGCGTCCAACTGCATCGCGATGATTCAGAGCGAAGACGAGGTGGACGTCGTTCAGACCGTGCTCGGCGTCAAGAAGTCCCAGCCCCACTTCATCTGCTCTCTGGTAATCTTCTTGAAGTTTAAGAAGTCGCAGCCTCACTTTATCAGCTCTCTGGTATTCTTCTTTCAGATATCCTAGGCTAGGCTCACTTCATCGCGTCTCTGGTAATTTAGTCCCAGCCACACTTCATCTGCTCTTTGGTAATGTTCTTTAATGTTCTTAAAAATAGCGCCATGCCAGACAGACTAGTCGAGGCTCGCTGGGTGCCGAGGAGGAGGCTGAAGTGGATGCTGTGCTAAGCAAGGTTGCAAAGTCGCAGTTGCAAGCGCATTTTAGCTGAAATATCCGACTAGTGGCTAACAAGTCCCAGCCTAACTTCATCTGCTCTGCAGAACGCCACGACATCGTCAGTTGGCGCATCGCGATGTGTGATTCCAATCATCTAACGATGAGACTTTCTTGATGAGATTTGCTTAGAAAGTTTTCAAGACATTGATATAGACCTACCTGAGATGCTTTTGATAATGTTAATTTCCCTGGACGTTGGTGAGGCTCTGCGTCGCAGTGGTGAAGACGTAGGATTGTGAGACCCGGTTAAGTTAAAACTCGTTTAAAAAAATTTTGATTTAATTTAAATTTGATGTTGAGCCCCTGTTGTTGATATGTTACAGCACGACTATGAGGAGTTGTATCGCATTGCTGACATGTGTATCAATCAAACCTCCATCTACGCCAACCTCCTCTAGACATCCATCCAGATCAACTTGCAGCATGACATGACATCACCTGAAGTATTTGCTTGGACAGCGCAGTATCGGAAGTAGTCTTTGACTGAGGCATAGCTATAAGGCATGTTGTGCATGTCAGGACAATCTTTGATCAATGTTTTGCTTCGTAAAGTTGTTCACCACCTGTACTTCAGTATTCATTTCACTATAGTTTTTATACGAGTGTGTGTTTTTGTATACCATTGGTACATTGGTAGCCTACATTTTGCAATAGATTTATACAAGAGTCATGACAAGAGTTATACGAGAGAATGTTTTGCATATATTTTGTTATGGATTCATGTAACACTACATCTTTTGTATCCATTTTGTTAGATGTACTCTGCAGTGTATGTTTTGCATTATATATATTTAGTTATAGTGTTCATTTACAAGAGTTTGCTTTTCATACATTTAATTATATTTATAAAGCTTTTACTATTTTTGTATATTATTTTTGTCTCGTTATTGTTGACAATGACAGGCAGGTCTTCTGTATGGAAGCAACATGCAATTTTTATCTTCGCTGCTGTATCAATGGCCATTCAAGAACTCAAACGAGAGTTAAATCTCTCTGACATCACTGCTGCTAGTGTTGCATGTTTTTGATAAGAATCTGTAGGCAGAGTTACCATCTGAACATGTATTCAAGGGTTTTGTCTTAATTTCTTATTCATAATTTTGTTGAATCTGTTCGGCATATGATTTAGCTTTAACTTGGCTAAGTTGGGATTATATTTAGGAGAGCTGGGTTGAAGATCCGTCAGATATGCTGCCTCATTTCACCAAAAGCCTAGATATACCATTATACCATATCGTAGCATAATCAGATATTTAATATAAGAGACAATAATAAGACAAGTCAACGATATAATTAAATATACATATTTGTAAAATGATTGCATAAAATGTTCAAACATTTAAAACAAGCCTAGCAAATCTCAAAGTCTCATGTATCATTTAACAAAACAACTATATAGACATTGCATTACAAGCTTCTGAGATGAAAAATACATGTAGCTCAACACTGAACATATAATAGAACGAATATACCAGCTAACAACATAAGAAAACAGGTAAAGTAATACCATTAATCGCATAACAGCTTAAAATAAAATTAACACATGCAGTTTAACAAAGCGCTTTAAATATCAACACATTTAATGATTCGTCTGTAATTATAGTATGATAGGCATAATGAAATGGCAACCATAGAACACTTAAAATCACAATCATTGAATGGGACATTACAACAGAAAGTCTTGAACCTATTTTATAGCATAGCTTGCTAAATCATACACAAATACATTTCACACGACGCACAAACTTCTACAACGCACAAAAGGTAGAAAACATTCTTTTCACATGATATCAAACTATATAGCAGCCAGGTAATCGGACAAAGGCTCAATTATTTGTAATTGTTCGTCTGTAGTCTACAACAAAAACTGTAGTAAAGAAATAGCCTCACACATTGCTCTTATATGTGTAGCTACACTAGTGTTGCAGTAAAAAACACTGAAGTCCGCCAGGGCCGGTAGCAAGATTCCCTGCAACAAGGTGCCATCTCAAAGTCTTCTAGGGCTGGTAGCAAGATGCCTCTGAACAAGGAACCGTCTCAAAGTCCCCTAAGGTTGGTAGCGCGATCCTTTCATCAAGGGACCGTCTCAAAGTCCCTAGGGCTGGTAGCGCGACGCTCGTGACCGCTGCAGCACCTGTGTACGCCGCTGACGTTCGAGGGACGGCGCGCCGAGCGTGTTCGTAATGGGCGGCAGAGAGTTGACGTCATGCGTCACATACGCCGCGTCAGGACTGCGACCATAACAAGAAACATCAGAGCTTACTAAATATTCATCAACATGGCCTAACGGCATCCATGGTGAATCCAAAGGTGACTCTACGCAGTGTGAGAATTAATATGCAGGTTAATGTCAGCAGTCAAGACTTGAACGCAATCTTTTCAGTAAACGATACAGAAACAATAAAAAGACACAATTAAGCTCCAATAACTAAGCATTTTACAACCATCAGATTAAATTTTATGTTTTGCCATCTTGCGCGTCAAGAAGGATGCTGAACTATTTATATCTGGCACACCTAGCAAGATATAACCTTCCGACGGTGTTCAATTGGACAAAAAGCATACATCATAACCCAGCTGCCCCATCAGCCAATGCTCACAGTTTGCGTGTGACGTGCTTCATGGGCACGCGCGTCAGGGAGATCGATCCCTCTCCCGCCACGCCCCTTTCCCTCGCCCCGCCCCCATCTCTGGCTTCTCCCCCTCGCTCGTCGTCGTCCATGACGTAGGCGCGCGCGAGAAGGAATGCGTCCGGGGTCCACTTGTGCGAGTAGAAGACGTCTCGCAGGTCTGCCTTGAGCTGGGTCAGCTGCACACACGTACCGGTACATTTAGCGGCGGGTCAAAGTTACAGCAATAGATTAAACTGGCTGCTTGTATTTGTATTTTGTGAGATTCTGAATAAACAACAAACAAATAGCAATGGACTATATTGGCAAGTTGTATTTGTAGTGCATTAGCTTATGAACAAAAACAAATACAAACACGAATAGCAATGGACTATATTGGCTGCATAGTAAGAAGAATAAAAACCTAGATTGGACATGTAATGAGTTGAAAGATGTGATGAAGAGAAGAATTGAGTACAAGAGAGGACTGGGAAGGCCAAGTATCGGGATGATAGACGACCTGCTCGAGAAGGAATCGCATACAAAGATGAAGAGAAGGGCCAAGGTTCGACTAGGGCAAAGGATTTGGACACAAAAGACCTGCCATTTCGCAGAAACCTCACAAGAAGAAGTGAGATAACAAACCTAAAAAGGCGGTAAACTTTTTCATTGGAGTCAAGCCACAGCATGGATAGCTGGATAGCGAAGCTTGCTAGGGTCAACTAAAAAAAGATAGAAAAAAAAAAGCGTGGGTTGTTATAGGACTGGGTTTTGGCCATACCTCATGAGCCTGTCTGTCGCAGAGCTGTTGCAGATAGCGCACAACCACCTGACACTCCCTCAACGTGGGGGGGCGGGGTCGCGCCGGGGGGAAGTGAACCAGCAGGGGGTCCAGGGTAGCCGAGAAGGGTATCGAGGGGTACGGCCCCCTGCTGCCCCCCCCTGCGGGTTGACCCCCGAGGGGGCGTTGGGTTGTTTCGGAGGAGTCGACGCGGCGGTGAACCACGGGCTGACTGCTGCAGAAATAGAAAATAGAAAAAATTGTTTCGATAAAGTTATAGTTTGATACGCAAATGTTGTATATCAATATTGTATAGTCGCCAGATAAATACATTTCAATAGTTTTTACAAATCAGGTTTACTGTGCACCTACATTAATATCATGCTTTATAAATGTTAGGCTCCGAAGGATGACATCATATAGTTGATAGTCTCTTTAAAAATAACAAAACTCAATAAAAATAGCATTATTAAACAATTATAAAATTTTGAAAATCGGTCACTTTAGAACTTATGCCTTTAGACGTTTTAAAAAACTTTATAATAGAAAACGCAATTTTAAATCATCAATTTTTATAAGGCACGATAAAGATTTTATAAAACGAGGCCCACCCATTGCCAGAGGGGTCGGCGGAGCTAGCGGCAGCCTGGCTCTGCTGCACGCGGTGCAGGCGTTCCATCAGCTGCTGGCTCTGAGCTCTTTCTGCCTCTAGCGCGCGCCGCATCTCCTTCATCTCGTTCTCATGGAACAGGACTCGCAGCTCTGCCAGCCGCTCGGCGGCTAAACGCAGAAACTTGACTCAATACGGACAGCGTGGCGCAGATATGTGGTTTAATAGCAAACTGCTCCTCGACGGCTACGCGCAGAAACATGATTTAATAATGGATAATCCACAAGGCTATGCGCAGAAATGTGGCTCGGCATCAAATCGCCCTTCGGCGGCTACGCACAGAAATGCGTTTTGATAACAGGCATCCCAACAGAATTTGATGGTGGTCCATTACTGCTATGATAAAACTGACAATTGCGGCAACTTCGACCTAGCAAATTGTAACTGAACACAAATTTGCTTTAAAACATACTTATGCCGCTTGAAGTTTTTATCGAATACCATTGGAAGTAGCTCTAGTAATAACCGAATATCAATAGACGTAAATATACGGTGCAATAAAAAGGCGTTATGTTGCACTTTCACATTTATCGTGGATACAATTTTCACGGATCTCATTCAACTTGCAGAAACTGTCAACAGTTTATAATTTCAGTATTAACTTACCAAACACAATATTTAATGCCTGTGCTATATGCTCAAAGTGCCCGTTCAATGCGCCCAGACAAGCCTTATTCCTTAACTCTGCATTTGTTGGCAGTGGTCTAAATCGTTCCTCATTGCAAGTTCCGTAAATGTAACACTGACGGACTGCGCGGATAATGTAAACACTAAGTATACCATATAACGACTCGTCGCATTTATCATTGGGTACTATTCACGCACGGTAATAAATAGCATTCTTATTGGCGCGCAAACTTACTAGATAGAAACGTTGACGTTCAAATCCGTTGGCCAAAACAAACATACGTGACTTACACAAACCTGTAAAATATACACAGTTTGATTCATACAAAATGTCTGAAGTATTTTCCGCTGACTCGCTCTGTATGCTCGCTCATAATGTTTCCCTGAGGCATTGCCTCAATAACCAGCGGCTTCGCCAGAACTTTTAGGCAGGCGGGGTAGAATTTAAACGTGCAAATAGATTCGATATACATGTGCAAATAAACCTAGTTTGCATGAGATGGCCTAGATGCCAGGCGACAGCCGTGAGACAGCCATGCACAAGAGCCAGGAGATACATGTATCCAGTGGAATGCAGCCCAAGATTGGACATAGAAATGGACCTAATTTGCATAGCCAATATAATCCTCAACTAAACATGATCCTCAACTAAACATGATCCTCAACTAAACATGATCCTCAACTAATCATGATCCTCAACTAAACATAAATCTCAACTAAACATGATCCTCAACTAACATAATCCTCAACTAAACATGATCCTCAACTAAACGTGATCCTCAACTAAACGTGATCCTCAACTAAACTAGGCCAAGCTAAGATTGGACATAGGAATGGACCTAATTTGTACAGCCAATATAATCTTGAATGCGATAGTCATATCGCTCGAGAACTCTAGATGCAAAAATTACTCGCTGTACAGTATTAATAGGGCGCGGTGTTGAACAAGTGAGGACTACATGCAGTTCAAGTACATAGTGACCACAAAAAACTTAAATTTAAAACTGAAACATGAAGTTAACGGAAGAGATCGGTCAGCTTGTTACCAGTTAGCCTTGTTCTCCCTCCCCCGCCCCCGCCCCCCCAAAAAAATGAGACCAGATCTCGACGAATAGCCCGTCCTGGCGAAAGTAGGGGGGGTTGGAAAATACCCCTGCCTCCCCATGGCTAGACGCCACTCCCAAGTAGTCTACTATAGTTCATGGTTTTATCACGATCACTGCATTTCACTATCGCGTCCGAGACAACCTACTCGTGTAAGCGTGACGAAGGCAACAGCATGTCACCTTTGTCGGCCTGACAAAGGCAGCAGGTCATTGCTACAACATAAAGCATGTTGGTGCTTAGTTGGCTCGTTTCATTTTGAGACACGGCACACTAAATAAAGCCCTGTTAGACCGCATAGTCGAAATAAATTCACGATACAGCGATTCACTCATTCACATATAAGCTCGTGGTTGACGACGACTGCTGCAGCAAACGTGTTGTCTTACTTACATGTAGTCTTTCTTATTGCTTCACGGACGATCCTATTGTACACGTATGTACGACGTCTAGGCGTGGTAAGTTGATGACACGACTGCTCTTCCTACTGCAATCGCTATGAGACAAACGTATCTCCTAATTACTACTCAACTAGTCGCTTGGTTTGCGAACATGGTTTGGAGTCAAAACACAGCGCCATTCGTGCCTAATTCATGCCACAGTTTTTACCAAGGCAGCGTTAACGACGTAACGGACTTAGCCCTAATTAGGCAACTGAAGGAGACCGTGTACAGTCTGCAGAGCGCCGTCCTGGAGCTGCAGCTGTCAGTGTACGTCCAGGCTGAGTTCGTCAATGCTCAGACGCGAACGATCAGTGCTCTAGAGAAAAGCCTATCAACCTGCTGCCAGGCTCATATATCAGCAACTTCATCATCTACCATTCGTGAGTCATCGTTTCCACTTCTTCTCATAATTTTTTCTGTGCTAGCATAGATTTTACTTGTGCAGCCACGGGCACACGTCCACAGGTGCCCTGACTTTATGAAGGTACATTTAAAGCTGATGAGCCCGCAGGAGAAGGAAGAGATTAAGCCTACACTAGCTAAACCAATTAAGGAGATGAGGACATGGATCCAGAGTCTGCGGGGCCTTGTCACTCCACTCACAAATTTAGGCCAAATTAACGCCAGGCCTAGAAGATTAGGTCAGTTCTACAGAGCTACTCTTGCATTTATATTCTGTTTCCAGTTGTTTAGCTCAAGAAAAAGCTAGTTCTGACAAACGTATGGAACCTGCTCTAAATACCATGTCTCAAAATTAAACGATCCAACAAATTTCTACAATAGACCATCTGGTTTGTTTCTGAAGTTCCGATAGGATGCCCCAGAGGATTTCAATATTTGCCTGAAGTAAATGGCTGCTACAAGCTCGTTCTGGAAACATTGAACTGGACCCAATCGCAAGCGAGATGCCCGCAACTGGACCCCAGAGCTCATCTTCTTGTGGTATCCAGCGCAAAGCAAAACGACGCCGTCATCAACTACACTAAAACCTTCAATGCTACAGGTTCGCTCAGTGTATCATGCAATTCTAAACTTGCTTTCGATTCACTTAGCTATCTCGTCACCTTTTGGTCAATGCCATGGCCGATATCTTAGATGGTATCAAATCGATTGGTGATTATAAAAATTAAGTTTATGCTAGAAAAAACATGGATAGTGGTACGCCTGCTCATTCAAAAATGGGTGTAGTGCAACTCCTCAGTCTTTAAAAACAGTAGGCTATGGTAGCGAAGGCCTACACTACAATAGTTTATTTTCACTTATAATGCTACGCCCGACCGCTTCAAATTAGTCGTACATCGAATCATCTGTGGCATGCTAAACTTGCCAACCTTACTTAACACTGGTCAGTATTTTCTTAGAAATAAAAAAGATTCATTTTACTTAGAGTATAGGCTTAAAAAGCGCCTACATTTATCGCAGAATTTCAAAGAAATCTATTTTTAAACGGCGCGTTTGTGCTTGCAGCCACTGCACCGTGCAACCTCGGCACTCTTGGATGTCCGCCTCCTGCACTCTACACAAGCGGACAGAGAGTGATAGTCAACAACTGCAACACCGCGTTTGTGTGGAAGCCGTACCCAAACACGAGCATACAGCTAACTTATACCAACTGGCGCACCCAGTCGGGTGAGCCCAACTGTGCGGGAAACGTAGAGAGCTGCATTCAGTATTGTTCAGATGCCAACCACCAGTGGAATGACGTCGGCTGTGGGCTGACAGGATGCCCCATTTGTCAAATTGATCTGTAGTTTGATACGGAGGGACTGAAAGGCTAAGGAAAGTCTCCGAAAACAGCACTTACAGGAATTAATTGGGCCATGGTGAACTGCCACGACTAGCTGCTTCTTACAACGTATCATCGCAGTCGTTAGTGCTCGACTCGTCACGTATCATCAAGGACTATTTCGCTGAGTGTGTGAAAGCTATCACCTGATGTTGTGAATTTCACTATAATTGAGCTCGCACTTCAACTGTATGTTTATTTAAGTTTCTATTTCTTTATTGTGTTCTGCCTTGATGGTGAATAAAATATTTATATTAAAACGTTATAACACATACGTCAAACACTGTAGTCAGTGAAAAATTCATTTTTTGATGCATCATGTAGATATACATGTAGTACCTTTTCACACAGTCATAAGCCAATCAAGTCTTCTTACTCGCTGATGGATGTTTTTATGATTGAAGAAGAAACGAAGGAACGTCTATGCAATTCGACACTAAGTACAATTATCCATCCAGCCTCAATACAAAAATATAAGATGACAGACCCTGTAGCTGACTGCTGTGAAGCCTCGGGTCCAGGTGTGGCGGGTGTGGTGGGGGTATGATCGTCCCCGTCACATCCCCTTGGGTGGGAGGGACATCAGTGGCTCTGGTCGAGCAGAGAGACTCCGGTTCTCCCCCACAAACGCGTGAAACATCTGAACAGATTGGTAGCATCACCGTAGACACCTGACCTTGCTTTAATGGACACCATTATAAAGGCTGTAGGCAGGCTGTATAATTATAAATATGACTCGTATGGACAACATATAGAAAACTTACTGTATCCTTACTGATCCTTATAGTAAAATGTATCAAATTTGGCAAATTTATAAATATTTTTAGTACAGTAGACAATTTAACATTAAAAGAAACATTACCCGATATTATAAATTTAACGAGAAAAACTAGACAAAAAAGTAACTGAAAAACCAATTTGAACAAATATCAAGAAAAATAAATCAGACAAAAATCATTTTAAAACGTCACACCGCTAGTGCCAGACCAGAGTTGAGGCATCTGCTGACGGAGGCCATGTTGAGTGAATCACACTTGGACGCTGATTCGTTGTTCATCAGGTCGTCCCTTAGACGCTCGGCGCTCCGCTCTCTCTCATTGGTCGTCGTCGAGTCTTTCTGCATCATCACTATGCAGAACTGGAGCTCTGGAAAACAAGTACAAAAAGACAGCAAAGTCATGGTCTAAATGTTATTTAGCATCACACTTGACTATTGTGGCGTATGCCAACATGGTTTTACAGGCTCAGTAATTGTGCTGCGCTGTGTTTGAGTAGAGCAGGCGTAGCACTACGCAGGTTTTACCACATCTAAACTTAACTCAGACATCATGAACACTATCCGACATCATCCCAAGCAATCACAAAAATGGTATTAATTAAAATTACATAAATTTATCATCATATAAAATGACATATTGATCATAGCGCACATTGCCTGCACTGGTCCTCAAAAATATTCTCCAAAAATTCACCAAAATTATTTGTTTTTCGCCAGGCCTTACTTTTTTTCCCCCGACTCAATTTTGTCAGCTGACCTTTCTGGTGCATTAGAATTTGTTTATTGCTCTGTTCGTCACCAGTAAATCCATGACTTCTCAGAACAAAGGATGAATGAAAATGTTCCAAAGACTTTCGCTGAATGGAAAAAAAAATAAACCAAATTGAAACAAAATTTGCCAACTGCCAAGACTCATTTTTTGACGATTTGGGCGTCTGGAGATAAAGCCCTGCCACTGCATTGATCACAATATTAACACTAAGATCCCACGCACCCTTGTTGTTGCGCTTAAGTCGGTCCACTTCCTCATGCAGGCCAGAGACAAGCTCCACATGCTGAGTCTTGAGAAACTCCATGCTCTTCTCTAAGTACTCGATCCTCTGTACATCATCAATATCACTGCTTTCAGGCCCCGACAAAATTACATACCAATAATATAGGACCTACAATACATAGGGAAATGAGCTAGAAATATCTTTCTTTAAAAAAATATTTAACTCTCTTTCTCATCTTTATTGCATTGATCAGCAACAGCAGTGAAGCAATAGGGACAATCAAACAGTGAAATTTTTCACCACTGAAAATAAATTCATCACTTGATTGACCATATTGCATATTTCATTTCTGTACAAGCTTGTTATTCACTGCTGTTGCTGAAGCCATAAAGATAAGAAAGAAATAAATGGAACAAAATAAATTAACGTTTAAAAAATGTTATCAAATGCTTCCACACTTTTTCCTATAACTCCTACGCACGCCACGCTTATGTTAAACTAAGCCTACACAGATCTTGAATAGGCAGCATATACCGAACACACAAAAAATATCAATAGAAATATATCCAATTATAGGCCGATACGTTTCATCTGGACGTCAGACAGGCCACCAGTATATAGTGACAGCACTGCACAGTTCTGAGACGGCTGAGACGTGGTTCACAAAGATGATTCATGAAATTGCCTGGGCAAGCCTGGACATCACAGAGCCAGTTACTGGACTGGATGTCAAATACATCATCTGGACATCAAAGAGGCTATATCTGGACGTAACACAGAATCACAGGTTAACTGGACATCACGTAGCTTACCTGGACGTCAGCGGGCAGTCTTGCTGGAATCATATCCACCGCATCACCATGTGTTTCATTCTTCCCCCCTCCACCCGACTCAACACCTCCAATAGCGTGCAGCTGCTGCGATGGACTGTCAGATGGTTCCGGTGGAATACGGGTTTCTCTGATCAGCTTTCTAGAGCCTTGCTTTGAAAGATCATGGGCCGTCGGCGCCAACGAATGCTCCTTCGAGTTGCCGGGGGAGGAAATTTTAGGAGCTGAAGGAGGCCAGGGGTGGAGTAAGCCATGGGGTGGCCGGCCTGTCGTGACCTTCTGCATCTGAACGGGCTTCAACATATAATTGCTTTGTCCATGTTAGTTGCGGCTTAATCAACCAAAATTAAAATTAAAATATACAAACAATATAATAATCATATATCTGTGAGAGGACTGATAGAGTACACGTTTTCATAATGGACAATATGTCCATCTGTAACTGATTTAAGCATTAGGGCACAAACTGCACAAGAAGTGTAATCAATTTTCGTAACTGTATTTGCATCAACTTATAATCTTTAATGAAGTCTAATAATTACTCCTTCCATCATCTTGGGGGGGGATAGAAGCCTCTGTTAAGGTGTTGTCATGTTTCATCGACTGAATATGACAGACTTTTTCTTTTAAAATTGATAATTAGGAGAAATCACATCAAAGGAGCAAATAATTTAAAACATACATTTTGCTGAGAATGAAACTTAACATGTCATGAATTTAAGAAATAAAAGATAACAAAATCAACAAGTAATTTTTAATTGCAAGAGCAAAAGTATAATGACTAAGCTATATAAATCTCTAGTTATATCGCATCTAGACTATTGTTCGCAAGTTTGGTGGCCATATCCGCAAAAATATATCAACTTGATTGAAAGGATTCAGAAACGTGCTACGAGGATGGTGGAAGGTTTAAGGGGTTGGAAAATCAGAAGAAACTACAGAAATTATGACTGACTACTTCGGAAGCGAGAAGGTTAAGAGGAGATTTATTGGAAGTCTACAAAATAGTGAATAAATTTGGAGGATTGAAGGAGAAACTTTTCTTCGAAAGGAGGGATGTTGTCGAGGGCAGTGCATGTGAAACAAGGAGAAATTCGTGTGCATTTTTAAAGAAGAGATTCAGATTAAACATAGGAAAATTTAATTTTGGAAATCGAGTTGTTGATGAATGGAATAGGCTCCCTGAAAGTGTTATACAGGCTGAAAGTATCAATGCCTTTAAAGGCAGGCTTGATGGCTACTTGAAGCAGGTCAGGGGATTGAAATAAGCAGTGCTGCCTTTTCCCCTGTTGAACCGTCAGCACAGGTGGGGAGGACTGACGGTGGATGGTAAACTATGGTAAACTAAGTTCTATTTCTGATTCAAATTATTTCCATAGAAACCGACAACAAACTAAATACAGAAATATTCCAATTTGCCAATATGTCAACAACAACAGTTTATTATACAAACTACGAACGAAACAACACTGTTACTGCTAAAACAAAATTTAGTCAAATTTTTTATTAAGATTATAATATTTAATGTTAACATTAACTTTACATACACCATTGTTTGCTGCGACTGATATAAAACTGATGAATTTAAGCAGCGCGCCTATTTATATGCTTGAATCTGTTTTCATCAAGCAATGGAGTAATGAAACATCACTGAGCAGCGCAGTGAAAAGCGAAATGAGAAAGATAAGATCTGTCTTTAATAACTTCACTTGTAAATATTGTGAGCGATAATGTATGAAACTTCATTTGTGAGCGATATTAAAGGAGCATGTTGTAAATGATAAACAATCCGACTTCGGCCTAAATGTATTTCAATCGCCTTTGTTGAGGATTACCACAGCATCATTGACTAACAGGTGAATGCTCATTATGTTATACCGGCCTTTCAAAGAAGCCTAGGCTATAAATAGTGCTGATATTTTTGTAGGACCGTGGAAATTTCCATCAGGATTCAATCCAAATGAACTCTTGTTTACCTTGTCATTGCTCATTGCTAATTAGTACTGTGCTGTGTTTGTAGTCAGCCAATAGGAGATGAGGAACCTTCGTATAGCCCACGCCATCGTTACGTCGGCTATAGCCGAGCTTAGCCGAGGAGACTGTCGATGTCTCGCTGTGGACTGTGACACGGGTCTTCTCTATGCAGCACTGAGAGCTGAGGTGATCGCCATTGACACAACAAGCCAACAGGTCTGGCAAAACATAATTTCTTTCATTGAGACTGCGCTTCCATGGATGCAATGCCCAATGAAGGCATTGTATTTCAAGAGAAGCTGATTAGTGATTTTTGTCTATTTTAGGCTCCTGAATAGAGCCAATAAGTAGCGGTTAGCCTCTCTCGTATTAGGCCTATATCTTGTAAAAATTTGTCTCATCGATTTTCGATCAATATCATCTTTGAATATTACTGAGAAAAACGTCTGCAGCTAGGTTATAGTTGTGTCTTCAATTTTGGGATGGCAGCCATGACGATTGATGACATTGAGCATACTTTGTAGACATTACGTTTACAGTGCAATTCTTATTTGTTGAGCAGGGCATTGAAAGTTTGTCTATAGTACTACTTTATAATGATCAAAAAATATTTAAAATTAACCAAGTGTCTATGTAAATAAATAGCCGCTTCTGTGCATATTTTGAAGGTTGTACACCACCTCTCATTGGCTGACGAGGCGCTGATTTCCCCCGATGACTCCGCCCACATCGTTGCTATCGCGCCCCTCCAGGAGCAGATGGCGCTATGCGTCGCAACGTCCTGCGGCAACATTGTTCTCTGGACACCCTCGACCAATCAGGTGTGTCGATACATCACACTGGATTTGAATTTGTTAGTACATGACTATTGACATAAATTCTTATTGGCCTCTGGCTTGATGGGTGGTTGAACAAGACGTATGTTATCATCACAATGAAACTACCGTACGATCTGAAATTATAATTTTATATTTTTATGCTTTACCCAAGTGATGAAGATCGCCATAAAATTGTGACTTAACTAACTAACAGCATTTTTTGTCCTCTATTCTGCTAGTATGCATGCTTTTACAAATGTTAGACGTTTGCACCCGGATGAGAGCATTCAAATTTTTACATTGGCTGCATTGTTAAGAACGTTTATGAAAATTGTGGATGTTTTTTCCTATCAGTGTAATTTAGCATAGAAAATTTGTACGCTTTGACACGCCAGTGCTTGTATTTGTTTTCCGACTAAGCTCTTCCATTTCCTTCAGGTGGAATGCGTGGGAACAGTTGGGACTGGCATCCGAGCACTGGGCTGGAGCCCCGACATGGAACTTGTCGCTCTTGTCTCAGGTACTTGGATAAAAGCTAGTTAATTGTTGACCTTCATCTTGATGGTTGGTTGAACCTGCTAGCATCACAATTAAACTGATCCTGGGCACTGGTACAGTCAGCAGGTAATAAAGTTAATCGACTGTCGCAGGTGTTTGCACGCATGGAGACAAGATCGGTGCTACAGCAGAGAAATGCCAGCGATCGTCTTATGACGATCCGATTCCATTATATTACAGCCTGAAATAAATGCTGTGTATTGCCTGAAGTAAAGACAGCCAGAATTGTGGATCAGTGTAATTTTTCATATTCTGGCGCCCTTATTGAAACCCATTTATCTTGTCCCTTCAGTCATTCATTTTACATGCAATACTGTGAATATTTACACGCATGAAATGCCCCTGTTGTTTTGGTTATTGTTGTCATGATGACTATTGTCATGGTAATGATTGTCTAATGCTGTCTATGCAGGAGAGGACTCGATGATTCTGATGACGAAGGAGTTTGATGTTCTCTCTGAGAAGTCGACCCACATCGCTGGATTCGGAGAGGGTAAATAATTCTTCTACATTTTCTTCTTTTTATTGGCCCTCATTGCTGACGTTATGGCTGTGTCGAAGCATTGTCCACAATCTTTCTCCACCCCTCCCTGTTCTTAACTTTTCTCACGATGGCCTTTATCGTTTGTTCTGTCCTCTTTGCGATGTTATCTTCTTACGCTATTCAAGTTATTGTGTGTTATTTTACCATTTGTGATGCATATTGAATAATAATATAAATTGATTTAGAATCTCTTTCAGTTTCAAGGGGTGTCATTGGGGACCTCTTGCTATTAACCCGTAATGAGTAATAAAATAAATGTTGTTTTGTTAGAAATGCGTATTTTACTTGTATGCTGTTGCATGTATCGTTTATGATATCTAATTTGTATCAAGTTGAAGCGTTGTATCAAGCTCTGTGGCTCTGTTGCCAACAGCTCAGCTGATCACGGTCGGCTGGGGCAAGAAGGAGACTCAGTTCCACGGCTCTGAGGGAAAGGCTGCTGCTAGCCGGCCAGCGCAAGAGGTTTATATTTGCTAATTTATTTGTAGCTCTTTGTGGTCATGTCGCAATTATTTAATTTGGGGTGATGCCTGGATTAAAGTATTTGAATTGTCTTCCAATATATGTTCATTTTCATGAAGCTTCTTTGTTGACCTGTATGAAACTTTGATTCCAATGCTATTCATGTACCGTTCTCTGCGTGTAAGATGTAGGCGAAAGCCTTTTATGAGATTAGCCTATTCTTGATTAACCTAGTTACTAGTTGAGTCCTACTATGAGTCATACCCTAGTGATTTTGTATCATCACAGACCGAAGTAATAAATTAGAAATTGGTTACAATTATAATAAATGATGCTTGATAGGTCGTGCCTATCGGAGATGGTTCCTTGAGAGGGGATGACCTTCGACCCCGAGTCTCCTGGAGAGCCGATGGAAAATTCTTTGCGGTCAGCATCATCAACCCTGAGACCGGTATTGATTCTAGTGTTCTAGTGACTCCTGTACAAATTTGAGGTAGATTTTAATTAAATAATTGAAGTAATCTTTTCTTATTTTATGCATATAGGACTCCTGTTTTTATTCTGCATGTTTGATTTTATTTTATGTATATACTTTTACTGACAAATAGTTTAAAAAAATTATTCAATTTCTAATTGAATGCACATGTACTTTAAAACATGAAATGTTAGAACGAGATCAAAGTAATTAATTTAACTTAATTAATTTAAATCATTTAATTAAATTTAAATTGAATTAGATGAAAACTTCATCAATGTGTTGTTTATTTATCTCTTTAAGTTTCTCTACAAAAAGTTACTAACAAATTGAAGGCAGATTCCTATGGAATATATCGCTTATGTTTTACTATTTAAATAGGCTAAGTGTATGATATAAAACTATGACCCGTAGATTGTGATTTTTGAATAATAATAATATGAAGCTAAATCTAGCTGTAATTGATTGGTATTGCGTAGATTTGACCTTTACGTGTATTGCTTATCCTTTAGGCCTGCGATGGGTGCGTGTGTGGACGCGCGAGGCAGAACTCCATTCTACGAGTGAGCCTGGCCTCAACCTTGGACAAGCCATGAGCTACAAGTACTGCTTACATTGCAATTATTGTTTGAAGCAGCCAAATTGTGAATGGTGCCAAAAGTTAAAATCTGCTCGGTTTTTTGATCGAAAAATAATGATGGTAAAAATATACTTGTTTTTGCTTTAAACCACCTTTTGTCTTCTTCTGTTAACGTCCTTGTTTTCACATGAGTTGGACTTTTGTTCCTACAATGCCAGTCTATGATGAAACTACCACTAGCGACCATCAGCTGCTGCAATGGGGCATCACCCTAAAAGGGGATACTAAAAAAAGAAAAATGGTTGTATGCATTATGTGATCTGTGTGCTAGCTTGAGCTCCGCTGTGTACTAGCTTGAGCTCTGCTATGTGCTAGCTTGATCTGCGCTGTGTGCTAGCTTGATCTGTGCTGTGTGCAGGCCGTCAGGCAGCCTAATCGCTGTGAGTGAGAGGAAGCAGGGCAAGCTGTGGGTCAGCTTCCTCGAGAAGAACGGCCTCAAGCACGGCGAGTTTGCTCTGCCCTTCAGCGCCGACGAGGCAGAGGTACATACGCTGCACCTCTTACGCACACAGCTCAGTGTTTAACAGTCACATAAAGGAGGCTTGCTTATATATAACTGGTAATTTATATTTATTTATGATTTTGTAGACATTATCATTTTATGCCCTGAACTGTTTTTTTGGGTATACACTCACCTAGTGAATGATTGTAATTATCTAATTGTTGTTGACATTATTTTTAATTATCAACAATAATAATAACAACTAGTTTTGACTCCTATTCTCATGCATCTCTGTGTTAACGAGGTTAGACTTTTATTTTGAAGTTGAGTTTTAATGACCGGAAGCCCTTGCTGTCGCCAATTTGTGCCTGGCTCATTGTCCTCTTCAGGTGGTAGAGTTGGCGTGGAACAGTGATTCCACCGTGCTCGCCGTGTGGAGCAGAGACATCGCTGTTGATACCACGACGGCGGTCTCTCCAAAGTCATACCGTATGACCTCTGACCTTCTAAAAGATTAATATTGAATTCTTTGAATGCAATTTTTTTTTTTTACGTTAAAAAAGAAGATTCTCATTGCTGCAAGGGACAGCAAGATTTTTCTTTTACTGCAAATCCAATTTGAATCATATTTAATCTAAGTCATAAAACAATAATGCACTTTTTACTTTACGTTTCTACTGTTTTTGCACTTTTTATTGATCTAGGTTTATGGGTCTTTTTATGGGTCTTTTTATAGGTCTAGATTTTCTTTGATTGATATTCGATCAGACAGTTACCAGAGATGAAGGAAAGGGCTGGAAGGTTATACACCAAAGACCTATCATGTGGCAGAGCACTGATTAAGAATGTTTTGAATCGTTTAGTCTAAATGGACTACAAACACAATATTGTTTCATATTGCAAATCAGCCATCCGATTGTAGCAATTTGTCAGCCACATTCTCGATGCTACCATCGGACTAAAAAACTGACATTAAACTCAAAGTATTGTTGTTCATACAGTTCAGCTGTGGACGGTCGGCAACTACCACTGGTACCTCAAGCAGAGCCTCGAGTACCACCACCACGGCGGCGGAGGAGCTCTGGGCGCTTCCCTCGCTGAGTCTGGGGCAGCGTGGGGGGGCGTGGTGGCCCTGGGCTGGGACCCGGAGCAGGCGTGTCGCCTTCACGCTGTGAGCGCGTTTGGGCGGTGCGCTACGTACACATTTACGTGGCAGACGGACGTGAGCTGCGCTGTAGGACGCGCGTGTGACGTCAGCGCGGAGGACCTGGCGACTGTCGCAGTCATCGACAACAGTCTGTTTTTTTCTTACACGTGTATTGCTTTCTTTTTCTTCATGCGTATTTGCATTTGGCGTGTCACATGTGTTGCGTGTATTGCATGTCATGTGTATTGCATGTCGTATGTATTGCATGTCTTATGTATTGCATGTCGTATGTATTGCATGTCTTATGTATTGCATGTCTTATGTATTGCATGTCTTATGTATTGCGTGTCTTATGTATTGCATGTCTTATGTATTGCGTGTCTTATGTATTGCGTGTCTTATGTATTGCATGTCTTATGTATTGCATGTCGTATGTATTGCATGTCGTATGTATTGCAATCCGCAGATAAAATATAGTTAAATGCTTTTCTCAGCGCAAAGTAGGAGGTCGTGCAAAGGAAGATTGACTCCTAAAAAGGGTCACGCGTATGACGTTCAATGCTATATGGTTATACGTTGCGCGTGGTAGTATAGCGTAATAATTATTACCATAATTATTACGCTAGGTTAGGATCTAGGAAGCTCAGAGCTCCCCTGACTTGTAAACGAGTGAAGCAGGGGAAGCGGCTCTGTGCGGGCTTTCTTGCACAGAACCGGACTAAGAGAGCCTTTGTTGTTGTGCACAGTTCTTTAACTACAAATCCTCCGCAGATAAAATTCTTATGTCTGATGTCTCCCACAGACAAGGTCTTGATGACGCCGATGAGACTGATGGTGGTTCCGCCTCCCATGGCGGCGTACGAGCTTGTGCTTCCTTCCCCGGTCACTCAGGTCGCGTGGGCGGGGGGTTCAGAGTTCGAGGGGGCGTCGGAGGTCGGCGAGGGGTCAAAGATTGCGGGGTCAAGTGATGTTCTTGTTCTGCTGAGCGACGGAAGTTTGGTCGTGTATCGGTTTGCATCGCAGGGTAATGAAACCTTTCTGAACAATAACGTTTTCAGCATCCTGCTTGTTGTCCTAGTTTGCAACTATGTCCAGCATTCCGTAAGTGGCTTTTTATTTGCGTTTTTCTATCGTGCGCTGATGAAAATTTCACAGTGAAATGTCGTTAATATAGCAAAACCTGCTATTGTGTTACTGGTGGTAAGTAAATTTTTCTCAGATTTTTACAGTTTATGCTTAATTTTACTTTGCATTCAGCTATGAATAATTTTTTTGGTTGTATATAGCAAATTTCTATCTTAGATGGCTCTAATTTAGCTCTTGATTTCAGAAATTAATATAAATGTTCATTCTAATTTCAGGTTCTTGCTCGAAAGATTTGATTATCACAGAGGAGAATCGGGGGGTGAGGGTGCTTGCTGCGGGGGGCAACGGCTTTCGCCCCCGGTGTCCGCTGCCCCGGAGGGTCGGCTCTTTTACGTGAGTCCAGCAAACGTAGAGCTTCTGTTATTAAACTAATTGTTTGAAGATTGTCGTGGAACAAAGAATTGGTTTGCAACCCAGAGCTCCGCGGGCGACAAAAGAGGGGGGAGCAGTCTGTGCGTGGCTCTCTGCACAGAACCGGACTTTAATAGTTTTCTTTACTACCGGTACGCAGTCCTTAAGTGCCATAACCACCGAAACCACCGGCAACTGTTCTGTCTCTAGCCTGCGTGACCCCGAGGCTCGTCTGGGCTCGGGCTCGCTGACCGTTCAACACCTGACCTGGGTGCGCCACAACACCCTCGTGTTCTCCACCCCCCTGCCCGGCGCACCCCCCTGTGCAGTCGTCATGGCAGCCCTCGACAGCACCAACTCGACTTTCTGCGTCACGTAGGCTGCTTAATGTTTTTTTGTCTTTTCAACTGATTCTTTATGCTTGATAGGATTGTATAAGAATTTGAATTCAACTCCGACTATCATCCACATATCCTATTCTAATACTAACCCAATCTTTATTTTGAAAATTTCAATTTGTTCTTAAAATGGCGTCATTGTTTGATGTGGCCGGATCACGAATGTACATATAATTTATCGATTATTCTTTTTATTATCCACCAAATGCATGAAGAATATTTAATAAATTATAATTATTTAACATTGCGGATCTATGGTTGTTAGCGGAGTCTGGGCTGATTTAGCTCCGCCTCCATGATCTTAATTTGACAGTGTTTAGTGACGCCCGTTGGTCGCAGATCGTGGATGCCGGTGGACTGCAGTGTGCTGGTCATCGCTCGCAGCGCTGACCGGGACGGGTCCGTCGCAGTCCAGCTGACCAGTGGTCAAGTTTTGAGGCTCTGCACAGGTGATTTTATCGTATTTTGTATGACGTCTTGTCACGTGGTGCTCAGTAGCCAAATGTAGAGCTCCAGCATTGTTCTTGGCTTGTTTTTGGCTGGGCATTGATTTTCACATCACACAAATGGCTAAAGGAGGCTTCTTTTGAGAGTTATATGTTCCATCAGAAATTTCATAGTTTTTTATGCTATTTATTGTTCGTTCTTAGAAGTTCAATTACTGGTTTGATGGCAATGAATCGAGCAGTAAATTTATTATATTCTGGACAGTGCAATAGAAGATATGGCAGACAGGATTGATTTGCACAAAAGGCATGGCCTGGCAAAAAATAAGCTTTTGGCAAATTTTGGACTCTTTTTTTTAAAATACATAACAAGCACTGGATATGGCCATATGGCAATATATCAATTCGACATGCGTATTATAAGTGTTATTCTTGTTTTAGACCTTTTTTCATGACATTGGATGAATAAAAATCGATCTTTTCGTGTTCATTTTTTTCGATCAGACTCCGGCGTGCTCGACCCATGGCTGACAAGTTCAGGATCGCCCCTCTGCTTCCCTCAGCCCTGTCTCCAAATGGCCGTCTGCGAAATGGGAGGAGCCTTTGAGGAGAAGGGTAGAGCCAGCGGTCATGGGGGTGGGGCTAGTGGGGAGGGGGATGGGGCGAAGGAGGTGGTGCTGGGTTTGACAGGCAGATTCAGGCTCTACGTGGATGATGTCGAGGTATGAAGGCCATCTTACAATCCTGTCTAACTGTAGAAAAAAATTCTTTGCCATTAGTCTGTGCAGCCTAGCTTCAAGTCTGAAGTAATTACTTAGTAATTTTATATTCCCTGTGTTCATTTACAAACGGTATTTACATTATTTAGTTTCTTTGAAAAAATTTTGTAAACAAGTTTTCAAGTTCTTTTAGCTATGCAACTTTCTATTGCTGCCCAGGATTTTTTTAAGGAAACAATTTTAGAAATGTTCAGTAGAAACTAAATTATATTCTTGGTTGCTTTTTCATGTTTTTGTTGTGATAATGTTTGTCTTAAATAGTATTTAAATGAAAATTTATTTACACAAACTACGTTGCACTGCTTTGGATTGCTTTGATGGAATTTGTTTTAAGTTAACTAACTTTTTTGAACATTAGCATAATATTTATGCGTGTAGATCGCCAACAACTGCACTTCGTTTGCGCTGCACCGGGAGTTTCTGCTTGTAGCCACGCACGCGCACACGTGTCGCTGCATTCGACGACAGACCGCACTGGAAGGTGAACAACGCGCAAAACTCACTTCATGCCTTGATTCCCTCGATGACATACTGCTGTCAGTCAGCAAAGACCATTTATGCAATGTTTCTTTGTCTCAGTGCTCCCACTAATCTCAGTCAGAGGCACGCGTGTCCAGTTTTGTTATATAGCAGTGCTCTCACTACTCTCAGCCGTCAAGGTGCACGTCTATAGTGTTGTTATATCGCAGTGCTCCCACTACTCTCAGTCAGGAAGGTGCACGTATACAGTGTTGTTATTTTATTTATTCATCTCTATTTCACCATTAAGGTACTACTCAATCAACAAAAACAAGAAAACATATAATGAAAATTTTTGCAGTGCTCCCACTACTCTCAGTCAGCAAGGCAGTATTGTTGTATTGCAGTGCTCCCACTACTCTCCGTCAGCAAGGCGCACATGTACGACGAGAGCGTGCGCCCTCTGGAGCGCGGTTCTCGTCTCGTTGCCGTGGTCGCGGACGGGACCCAGGTGGTGCTGCAGACCCCCCGGGGAAATCTTGAGGTCGTGCACCCCCGCGCCCTCGTGCTCGCTGCCGTCCAGGGGCTGCTCAACAGGTCGGGGCTCGTGAGGGGAGGGAGGGGTGAACCGACAGGGAATGCTTTAATGCTTTTAGTCATCAGAAAGGGAAAAAAATTTTCTAAAATACTGTAGGGCGTTGAGAAAAAAGGAACGGGTGTTGTTTGATTTTCTGGCGAGTACTGATAAAGTTAGAACTTTTTGAATTGTTTTAGGGTTAGATTGTGATGTCATGATTTCGTTTCAGTTTTAGTCGTGTTCACTCATTCATACATTTGTCTGCATTTGATTGATGTGCGTTTTCTTCTTTTTATTAATTCTTTCATTCTCAAGCCATTTGGTATATTAATGAAAAAACTCCATTACAATATACTCAACTACAATATTGCAATGTCCGAAATACAATGACAAGATGCACCTAACACAATCGAGCACAGATAGGCCATGGTCTTTATTGATGGATACTTTTATTTCATTTTATGGCGAGTATTAATTTGCATGGCGAGCTTGTTTTGCGTTAGCCTGTCTTTCATTGGTTGACCAGCTTTGTTTTCATTGGCTGCAGGCTGCAGTACGGCGAAGCTTTTGTTCTGCTGAAAAAGCATCGAGTGAACATGAATGTACTGTACGACCATGACCCGACCCAGTTTCTGACCAATACCGGGACGTTTGTCACTCAGCTAGGGTCGGAGGTCAACTTGAACTTATTCCTCTCAGCTCTGCAGTGAGTGATTGCTTGAACAGAAATGAAATTTAGTTGCATAGTTTTAGTATGCTATATTATAATGATTTGTTTAACATGCAAGGTGATATTCTGAATAGTTTGTGCCCCCTTTAGTTTCATTTAAACTAGCCAACGAAGTGCACGTTCTCGTGACAGATAACTGAGAATCCAGTTTTCAGTTCTCGTCTCCTATTGGACTGCATTATTGCCAATACACAAAGTTCCTATTTTGATTATGATGCGATGCAAATGCGCGTGAAGGAAATTTGCTTTTTCAGTTCTGGTATGATATCTTGTGTCCATTTCATACAAAATGCATTCAATATATACTGACAATGGTATGCTATTCTGTCTGTTAGGACCATGGTGTGAAAGCTATGATTTATATAATGTTGAAAAAAAACAATAAATAAAACTGGCACTCGCATCACGGTTATTTAGCCCTTTCATTTGTTCACTTGTTATTTGTTAAGCGGACGTGTGTCGCCGTGTCTCTCAGAGAGGAGGATGTGACAAAAACCATGTACACGGCAACGTACGAACGACACCAGACTAAATCGATCTCTGACGTCACCGGACGCCATGGTACCAGTCTGCGGCAATCAGTGGGACTTGGCACCAGTCTAAGCAAGCTGGACACGGTCTGCGAGAGCGTTCGAGCGACACTGGAGCAGCTTGGACCCGATAGGTCGGTCTTTTTTCTGCTACGTTCTCATTGGCTTGGTTTATTTTAGTTTAGTAGTTCATTACTAAGCAATATGCCTAGTATCAGATAAGGTGTACACATATGATATACTTAAGTATAGTGATTTAATATGTCAGGCCGTGAGCAAAATGTCTTAGATATGAATTGTTTGCAGAATGTGCAAATTGTTCATGAGATGTATCTCTTGCAGCCCAGTTACTACCGATATGTATTATAAGTGTGTGTCTATTTCACGTTTATCTATTGTAGTTCTCTCAGGCCCATATGTTGCAGATGTTCTCGGGCTGTTGTTACATTATATCTACTGTCTGTTAGAGATATCTACTGCCTGTTACAGATATCTGCTGCCTGTTATAGATATCTACTGTCTGTTACAGATATCTACTGTCTGTTACAGATATCTACTGTCAATTCTGACGACGTTCGTCAAGAAGTCGCGACCTGAGCTCGAGAACGCTCTGCTCAGAATTCTTACCGTTAAAGGTGATTATTGACCGCGATTCATCTTCTTCTTTCTCTTTCGTCTTGTGTTTTGATAATTACAAATTGATGGTTGCTCGTTGTAAAGGGAGGTTTCCCTCATGATGCCATTGGACGCCAAAACGGGCTCTAAATCCACTAGTTGCTATTATAAGAGCGATCAAAATTTATTAGTTATTAGTTCATTTTCATCATATTTGTAAGATATTTGTCTCCGTAGTCTAACTGAAAACCAGCATTTAATACAATTTAATGATGCATCAGCTATGTAGAGGTTGCTATCTATTTTTATGAATTGATTTGGTGAATATATCTGTTATAGTATCTCAGTTTTTAACAATCTGCCATGTATACTACAGTATGTGTGTGATAGATAATGATGGGAAGCGTGCCAATGAAGCTCTGACGTACTTACTGTACCACATTGATGTCAACGAACTCTACAACGTAGCTCTTGGTACCTACGACTTTGACCTAGTTCTCATGGTCGCCGAAAAGTCTCAGAAAGTAAGCGGCGTCATTCCTGGACCTAGTTCTCAATTTTGTCACTGTCTTGTGCTATGCTTTTTTTTTAAATTGCGTAAATTTTGTATCCAATTTTTATAAGGTGGATATGAAACGTCAATTGAAAGCTGTAAGGCTATTTTAGGACATGGGTGATGGCGTGAAAAATAACGTAATAGATAAATAAAGAAAATTTTCCGTCAGGATTTCTTTCTGTGGATGAAGGAGCATTTTAAGTTTCACTTAACTTTCTATTTTCTTTTTTTCTTTCTTTTTTTGTAGTCAATTCATTTAATTGCGACAATCTCAGCCTTGTGTTAACAAACTTATATTTGGATAGTTTGTCTGTGGTGTTCTTGCAATTCTTGATGATTTGTCTTCTTTCTGTTGCTATAACAAAGGACCCTAAAGAGTATCTGGCGTCCCTCAATGATCTCAAAGCACTAGAGCGTAACTACCGCTGCTACACCATTGACCTGCAGCTGCGGCGCTACTCCAAGGCACTCGAGCATATCAGCAAGTGTGGTCTGTCGCCACTCTAGTCGACTACCTTACTCTTAGCATTATTTGAGGTCATCAGCTAAATCTGATCCAATGCATCATCTGATACCTTTGCATTTTTTTTTTTTTTTTGTAGTTTAGTGACTGGTGTAGCACACAGGGGCTATATACAGTCTTTTTCTGTGCAAGAGAGCCGGCACAGAAGCGCTCCCCCTTCTTTAGTCGTCTCTTACGACTCACCTGGGAAGCTCTGAGCTGAAAGCCAATTCTTTGTTCCCCGGCCTGCAGGGGTCGATACCTTTGCAGTGTAATGATTATCGTTGCCTTTATTGCTCTACTGTTTCTGTATCCTTCTAGTATATTACCATGTGGCATGTCCCTGGCATCCAACCCCTCCAACCCGACAGATCCCCGATCCTTCTTTTAATATATTGTATCTTATTGTGGCTATAGCTGAGAATGAACTTTTCAACTGCTTGCGGTTCTTGAACAGCACCGATGGCATGATGGTTATTGTGGAAGATTTATATAATATGGAAGATAATTTGCTTTATTTTTGTGTTTGCTCAGGTTCTGAGCGGTTCACCGAAAGTCTTAAGTTGATCAAGGAGCAGAAGCTCTTCTCGAGCGCGCTCAAACTGTATCCAATCACCAGCGACGAGCATAAGGTTTGTGGCTTTCATTGATTTCCTGTAGGGAGCAAGACATACTAAACTACCAAATTGCCTTTTTGTCATCTAAACTACCGTACTCAAATCGCCTTTTTTGTTATCTAATCTGTTAAAGTCCGTGTTTTCAAGCACGTTTAGACGTTTGCGCCCTTGTGAGAAGACGAGGGACTGCTGAGCTGGGTTTTTATGGCCGGATGCTCTTTTAATATAGATTTTTATTATTGATATTACATTGTTTGTTAATCTGCGCATGTGCAGGCTGTATCGATTGCGTATGCCAAGTATCTCGCTGATTCTGGAAGCCACGTGGAGGCGGGGCTTATCTACGCCCGAGTCGGCGAGGACCAATTGGCTCTCGGGGCATTCACGCAGGCGTTTGATTGGCAGCAGGCACTGTGCATGGCAGGCAGGCTCAAGCTTGGAGTGCAGGAGCTGAGCTCACTGGCGCGCAGTCTTGCAGGTACTGGAGCAACTAAAGTTTTACGCTGTTGGGTAATTATTGCAAAAGGGGTATGTAGTCTCAAATTGTTCTTTACGTTTTTTCTTGAATTTTAGATGCAGTAATCAGGAATTGTTCTCTAAGTTCTCTACTGGATTTTAGGTACAGTTCGGTGGGTCTGTTGTTTACCTTGGCAGTTGTTGAGCAGGTTCGTTGGTGGAGCGAAGGAAGCACGCGGAGGCTGCCTGTCTGCTGGAGCAGTACTGCAACGTGAGTCTAGATCTCATTTCCTCTAACCAATTAAGCCAAGGAACGCTATTGTCCTTCCAGATTTTAGCTTCCTTATGCTGGATTACATGATCTTGAGGTAAAGATCGAGATCGAACCACAGCACTGACCAATCAGAACGAACAAACGACAATTAAATAGAGCTTTAGCAATGGTTTGGTCATGCTGATTGGTCAGTGCTATGGCCTATATTTTGTCGCCTTATGAAATCCATAGAAGAAACGTGATGTGAGGATGCGACGGATAGGGTGCAGGAAGGGCGGGTGTCATGGCTGCAAATGACCTGCCCCTGCATAAGCTGGAATGTGGCCACAATACGGGCGCGCGAATGTGTGTGTGATGAAATTCATCGGATGTAATCCTGTCATGTTATATGTAGGCAACTTTTTCAAATTACTCTCTCTCCAGGCGCAATGTGGAATCTTAAGATTTAGTTGTGCAGTATAATATCAGTGACGCAAGAAGATTTACTATGAGAATACCGCGCGTCCTATACTGCGTTCAAATGCAGCCTTTGTATTTATAAGGCTTGTTCTTTTGTTCTCTTTCACATATTGGAATATTATGATTATGAATGAATGTATGCTATTGGCTGCAGCACTATGAGGATGCCATAGAGGTGCTGGTGTCTGGAGCACAGTGGAACGAGGCTCTGAGGCTGGTCAGTCAAGCTTTCAGTTGACCGATGTACTTATCTTTTATTCGCTGGTTTACTTTCGTCATTTGTATCTTTTATTCGCATTAATAGACGCAGACAAAACAAGCGGATCCAAGTAAATAATTTTATTGTTTATTTCGTTGTTACTAATGCCGCGAACGTGCTATGCAATTAAATAAATGTTTATGTAGTTGACCTACATAGCTCAACGACATGGCTTCTATCTTACAAGGGTTGCTCTTTTTTCAATACTACAAAACGTGAAATTTTTGCTGCTAATTATTTTTGGCGATCTTGTCTCTCAGAAATTTAGCTGCACTTAATTTTCTCGTTTTTTGGAGGTAGCCATACAGCTGCTGCAGCTTTATTTTGCATGTAATGTTGGTGAATTTGCCAAATTCGCGAAACTTGCCAAAATTACATGCACGCAAAAATTTCATGTTTTGCAGTTTACCTTTTTTTCATTAATTATTTGCGCAGTTGTTGGATTATTATGAGCTGAGTTTACCTGTGACTGGCCTGCATCCTAACATGCTGTAATTATAATGTTTAGATTTGGTTTCAGTCAATTTCTTACTTTTGTACTGTGCATTTCTTTCTTTGTTTTCCATCTCATTTTTCTTTAATATTTTTTAATCAATTTTATTTGGCTTTTTTAAAAGCTTTTTTTTTGTTTCCTGTACCTGACATTTCTGGCATTTAATGGTCGCGTTTCATCAGGATTATAATACAGGCGTTGTTATTGTCCTTTCTGAAAAATAACCGATAAGTGTCTGCTTGACCAATTAGATCTACAAGTACGACAGACTCGACCTTATTGAGACCAACGTCAAGTCGTCATTGGTCGAGGCCGCCGACCACCTGGCGACGCTCGTCGACACTACTCGCGCTGAGTTTGAGCGACACCGAGAACGACTACTGGTCGTGCGACAGAAAAAAGTCGACCAATCAAATCTCTTTGGTTTGTAGCTAATAAAATATTTTTAGTTT
>JAQIWG010000251.1:0-39343 GCA_034695025.1 Chamaedrilus cognettii
GTGGTACACAGCTAACATCTCGTCATGGATAACTGTCGGTGTTTTCTTTTGAAGAAACATAAATTTTATAACTGACCAATATTCGACTTAATCCATTTTAACGGGTACCTCAACTAGTTAGTCAATCTGATAATGCAAACAAAAAGCAATTAACTCAGAAATTCAAATGCACACTCACAGCATATGTAACTACTTTAAAAAAAATTAAAGTGTCTGCGACTTCTAGAAGTAGGTCAGGTCTTTTTGAACGTCAAAAACTTTTTGAACGCCCCTCGTATGTAGACCGATTGCCGCTACCAACCGTTAGTGTGGTAGACAAATATATTGGACAATGATCGCTTAATACTATCATGTCGTCAATTATTCGAAATTCAGTAGAATCGGTCACCGAGTGTGTAGAAACCATAAAATAGTCTACAAGCTACAATGCTGCGGAGTTTCGTGAAAGTAGGTATAGCTTAGATTCGGGGGGCTGTTACTAACGTTAGTTTATAGTCAGCCATAAAACTGCGTATTAAATGCACAGTATTGTTATTTACTGACATATCAGTATTTATATCGCCACCTAGCACTACATCGTAATCTGGATGAATACTAATAACGTTACCAATTTCAGATAACAGGGTGCTGATAGTGTCAATGCTATCGGCTGATTTGCACGAGAAGTATACATTAACAAAATAGTGTGGCCAACAGCCACAATTGTATATCGTTCCGTGCATGCCAGGCAATTAGTTTGAGGTAAATAATGATTGCGAATTAGAGTCGCCACACCTCCAAAACATCGACCACGTAACACAGAGCGACTCACTACTCTATCCATGGCAGAGATACCAAAGCCCGTATACGTATCAGAGAGCTGTACTACCCGTAGTACCGGCCGAAGTTATAGTCGTTACTTGAGCGACGGCGGCTACTTGAGGAAGAAAACCGCCCATTTTCTGCTACTCAAGTAGCCGCCCTCCCTCAAGTCACGACTATAACTTCGGCCCGACGGGTCGGGTAGTACGGGCGGGTAGTACCTTAGACACATTGGTCTCAGTTTGCCAGTGCTCCTGGAGGAATATCACATGCGCAGTGCGCGCACGACACGGGTCTTCGATCAGCAGCTGCGCCTGATTGAGATCGTGGCGGTCGTGACTTATTAGAACTGTCTTCTCGCGATTTTGTGCAGCGTTTCGTGCGTGTATTTCGTTTTAATCACACCGCATGACACCGTCTTGTCCAGCGACTCCCTCCACCCTCCCTTTCGCCGCACCCCCTATACCATCTCCCTCCCCCGCAGACGTCCCTCCCCCTGTCGCTTCCCCCACGCCCCCTGGCGCCATTCCGTCGACCTTCGGTTTAAATACCCAGCGGCTAATGCTTATCCCAAACGTTCAACTGTTCGCGCAGAGAAGCTTGTCATTGTCGACTTCCACGACGCAGACTCGGAAAGTTTTGTTTTCTGCGTAATGTCTGTTCGCTGCAGTCCGCTCGAAGCAACTAACAACGCGGACTCCGAGCGATTCGATGTAGGCTTTTAAGTCATCAGCGGTGTACACGGAATCAATGTTGCCGATACGATAAACCGCTTTCGGAACGTTGAGATTTTTTGATGCTTTCATGGCGCAATTGTTCGACTGGCCGATGAGAAGTTTTTTCGTGTGGGCCCCGCGACGTTTGCGCTTGCCAGGCGTAGTTCTCGGCTGTGAGGCCGCCATGGCGGCGTACGACGCTGACGCAGTCGGCGGTGAATTTGAGTGACGCTGTCGTTTATTGGCCCGACGAGCGATTCGCGATTGCTGCATAATAAAGTCGGAATCATTGTCCACGTCAGAGTCACGCAACGATTGTGCTGTTTTTAATTTCGCGCCGATTGCCAAATTGCATATCGATTGTCTGATAAGTTTATGCAAAGTTTAAGCATTCGCGTGGCGGCGCCAGTCATACCTATTTTGATTTGCATTTTAAAGTTCCCAAATTGTTAATTAATAATATGCCTTATCTTGTTGAAATAAGTAAATACTATAATCATAACTTGTAACGAGAGGTCTGTATTCTCAATCTTTTGTAGAATTGAGTCGAGTTATTAAGCATTTATATTGTACGAAAAATTCTAAATGTTGATGTTGGAAAAACAACAAAATTAACCGTGCTAATACCAACTGGGCATATAGATCAGTTTGTAAGGCGATGCCCCAGCATGCTGAAACTGGGTGTTCGATTCCCGTAGGAGGCGGAATATTTTAGGATTTAGCTTGAGATGATAATTAATGGTGATTAATGGTGATTAATGGTAATTAATGGCCTAGGTTAATTATTTGACACGACGAAATAAAAATAATTATATCTTACGCAGTAGGCCCACCATGTAGCTCTTCAGCGTTTAAACTATGGTGACGTCTCTATGTATAAGCCGCGCATGCGCACTTCGAACGGTGTGCGGACACCTTCCACCCACCCACCTTCGCGGAACGGCGGAACGACACGGGGAACTATAATGATTTCAGATGCCCATTAAGTCCGGTAGTATCAACTAACTATCGTTATTTGGAATAATCTACATTGTGAAGGCCTACTGTGGCTTACAAGCCTAAGCCAAGCCTAAGCCTAAGCCAATGCAGTTTTTACAGTTAAAATAGGTCGCAGTTAAATTTCTATTATCTAAATATCAAAACATCCTCTTTCGATCAAATTTTAATTTGTTGGCCTACATGTAGGCTACACATCGATTTAATTCGATAATGGCAATAGGGCCATAGTAGCCTACTTGACCTTATCTTTTAACACGCAGGCTGACTTTCTTGACTTAGGTTGAAATGACTTATCGTCTTCTTAAAACAAACAATAACGAATTTTTGTCTATTCTCCATTGTATGTATGTATGTATATTGCACTTTTAACGCACAAAAAATATGTCATGCAAACGGAGATGGAAAAACATCATTTGCTTGAATCGTAGGTGCAGGAAATTAAAATTATTTTATATGCCAGCTACAAATAATGATTAGATACAACATTTAATGTAATGAATAATGCAACGGATATTGATCACATGACATATAGGCCCATAGTAATCTGACTCAATTCCAAACAAAAATTACACGATTAGGGGCGTGTAAAGTAGGCAAGAGCTTGGCTCAGCACAATCTTGCTAGCCGATGAAATGGCGAAAATACAGCCTGCATGAGGTAGGGTTATTTGTATGAAACTCAACCGCGCTGGCCAAGCCCTTGCCTACTTTATACGCCCCAGATGAGTCATACTCATACATATCACAAAGAGAATGTCGAGACTCAATAAGATCAAACAAACATCATGATAAGTGGGTGTTCAAAAACACGACCCTAGTTCTCATTAAGTCCGGAACGTGGTCGTCGCGCGGTTATCCGCCGCCGGCGGCGTGTTGGACGAGGGGACCCTCCGCTCAGTCCGCTCCACCTCGCTCCGCCCGTCGCTCCGGGCCCCGCTCGGGCGCGGGACCCGCCTCCCGCCCAGCCGACAGAGAACGCGCACGAAGGCGACCCTGAAGCGCTGCTGGAGAAAGGGGTAGAGGACCGGGTTAATGGTCGAATTGAGCCAGAGCAGCCAGAAGACGACGTCGAGCGCCGAGCTGGGGATGCTGAACCCGCACAGCGGGTTGACGAACGAACAGATCTGAGCGAATCATTGAGTTCCATTAAGAGTCTCATCTAGTTCAGTTAGAGGGCTTATTGAGTGTTCAGTTAGAGTTCAGCAAGTTGTTTCAGTTCAAGTTAAAGATGTTGAGAGCGAGTGACCTATAAGTTCGGTTCAAATACTTAGGCATCGAGTTGACGAACGAGCAGACCTGAATGAATGAACAATAAAAAAAATTGAAGCACAATTGACCATTGTATATTATTGAGCCTTGTGATGAATGAATTAATGTATGAATGAACGAATAACTTTTTATTTCAAACATAAATTCAAGGACGTGGTTTAGGAAGTAATGGCTTGAAATACAGACACGACAGGCTCTGGGCGCGACACACCCAGAGCGCTAATGCATGCCAATCCGTACAACATTTAAAATAATTTCCTGTGAGTAGTCAGTCGCGCGTAGTAGTACAGAGACCGAGCAACAAAAACTGATACAATGAAAATTTACTCTAAGATAAATCAATAACCATGTAACATCAAGTTACAAGGAATACGTCGTAGGGAGAGAATTTCACACACCCACCTGGGGGCGGTTTAACCCCTCCCTCAGTTCTGGTTGGACACCCCACAGCGGCAGACCCCCTGGGGGGATGTTATACACCCGTACTGGACGACCCGTGTCAGGGGTGTCAATAACCACCCCACCGGGGGCTAAAGCTGTATATCAAGAATTTAATAGGACAAAGATAGAGAGAACGGTGTTAAAAGTGGAAAATTATTAAGTACTGTCTGAAACACCCTCAAAATTATCCGTCTGCACTCCCCCGACCTCCCCCCCCCCGGTCGTGCGCTCTGTACAGAAGAAAAAGATTGAAACAAAAAGAACATTCTACGAATAACTGGGCAGCACCCTTCCTGAAAACAATTTATACAAAAAACACTGATCGTAGGCGTACCTCGTAGGGACCCCACGTGACGAGGAACACTACGACGAGAATAGCCAATGAGCGCGCGCTCTTCTTGTCACGTGACAGCAGATTCTTCACCTTGGCCGTTCCCTGGACGTCCTTGAACCCCACAAGGCTCTGCGAGCGCCGGCGTATATTCGCGTAGATCAGAATGTTGATCGTCGCCACCGTGGCGAACGGCAGAATGAACTCCATCACGGAGCTGACGAACAAATACGCGACGTGATCGAAAAAGTCCACCTGACACGACAGACACTCCTGATCCTCCCCCAGCTCTCGATTCTTCCCGCTCAGACTCGACCAGAAGAGCACGGTCGGTCCGTACCACATGGTCCCCGCCACCCACGGCACACACATGAACACCACGGCGCGCCTCGTGTTCAGGTCAGTGCGGTACGCGATAGGGCGCGTCACGCTCCAGTAGCGATCGAGGCTGATCAACGCCATGTTCCACGCTGACGCTAGAGGGACCACGTAGTCCAGTAATAGAAAGACGAGACACCCGGGGCGCGTCAGCCTCCAGCAGCCCTGCAGCAGGTACGGCGCGTAGACGCAAGCGAGCAGCCCGACGATGAGGTCCGAGATGGCGAGGTTGAGGATGAAGTAGTTGCCAAACGAGCGCAGCTTGCGGTCAGTGGCAAAGGAGGCGACGACGAGGAGGTTCCCTGCGATGGTGACCAGAGCGAGGAGGGCGATCAGCGCGCCCAGGATGACCGTGACCGCAAGCGTGTAAACAGGGGCAGCGGCCGCGTAAACACCCGTTGTGTTAGCGGCGAAATAAGTCTCCGCTGACGACCCTGTTACTGATAGTTCGAACTCGTCGTTTTCGCTCCAACTGCCGTTGTGGCTGAGCGCGGCGTTGTGCCACGACGGTGATTCGAAGAGCTGCAGTAAAGCTGACGTCGGCTCATCGTTAAATTCACTCACGTCGCGCTCGTCCGTTACGTTTACGGTCGCGAACGTGTCGGACGGACGCATCCTTAGTCGAGACACCGGAGTGACAAGCGCTGCAGCAGCAACAGGATGTTGTTGGCGATTTTTAAGCGCGACTAATGCGCAATAGCGTACGCGTTTAACAGCTGCAAGTCGTCGGGAAGTCGCTGCAGAGTTTGTGTGGTTGTTGTAATGTGGTTATATTTGAACAGGACGTTGTTTTTACCGGCGCGTGTACCGTACAACCATCGAGGCGTTTACGAGTTGAAGATCATTGTCCGGATTTGAGCAACGAACCTGAGGATAATTCTTTAGAAGTTTTCTGAAATTAAAGAAAATAGTTGAAATAAAGTAATAAATTGCAGGTGATAAATCATGCATAAAGAATTATTTATCAACACTGGTGTTGAATGTTACGACAAGATTTTGCAGCAATGAAAATAATTAATTTGGTACGCAAGCTTCGCGTGCGGAAAATGGGAACTCAATACGTCGTGGATTCTCATGTTTCATTTAATAATGTTTGAGAAAGCAAAAGATAGCCCAAGCTCATAACTTAAAATGCAGCCGAGCAGAAAAGCAGACTTTTCTGTATCAGTTTCAACCGTAACAATACAAATCAACTTTATCAGGCTTCACTCCAGTAGCCATCAATCCTTAAACTTTGAGTAGTTGAATGCGCAAAACGTTTATGACGTTATAATAACATTACTCAAATTTCCATGAATACATTTACATGTATTCATGTTTGATCTTGTTCAACTGATAATATTTTTGGATCGTGATCCTTCGCTGCACAATTTTTTTTTCTCACAATATCCACTATGGAGATAAAGTGCATGCAGTCCTGGGCTCATTCCAGTGTGTGTCTGCAGCTTGCACGCACTGGCGCAAGTTTCAATCTATACTGCGGATCTACGGCACGGCCTTTATTCGAGCTCTTCAATATCCGCTGTGTAAAAGCGCGGAGCAGATTTATATTGACTCGACTCTCTCCATAATAGGGCGTAGCTCTGTCGTATTATCGACATCTGAGGGACGCGTCTTTGCTCGATTTTTGATTTAATTTAACGGTCACAAATGAACAAAAGTGTTATTGAGAGGGTTAAGTAAATTTTTTTTATTGTATAAAACGGCTATGGGGCGTTGGTGGTGTGGTGGATTTATTTTCCTGCCATCATTGTCGCACGGCTGATGTTCTAAGCATTTTGGGCCCATTGAATGTAGGCCTAAATAATCGACTCATTTAGGCTATCAAACACACTACGCGCATTAATGTACTGTCCGCTTTTGTAATAACTGCGGTTCTATTTGACGCTTTAAACAACTTTTTTGGACTATTAGATCAGATCAATGCAGGGCAGCTACATGTATCTGTTACCATTCACATATTTTCAAAAAGACAACACGATGAAAGAAAAGAACAATACATGCAAAAAAACTAAAATATACGTGGAAAAATGTGCGTAGGCCCACTTGTACATGTAGGCCTACAAGATTTTTTCTTACTGGTCAAAAATTTGGTTTCACAACAGCATATGTATCAGAATTCGGACGTTTGACGAAGAGTTGAACATGGACGACTGAAAAAGGTTTGCATTACTTGCAACAACGGAAAACGCCAGAGAAAAACATGTCCGCCAGATCTGCAGCGCAGTCTGTTGTTTACGATAACAACATTGCATTCCTGATGCAAAAGACGCGATGCTTCGATAAGCGCGAGAAGGGTTAACAGCATTGACAAATTTCCCAAATATACTCAATTACTCATATTGGGTCTAGTATATAATAGAAGCTTAGGCAATTTTTGTTCGTGCTCTGCGTTTGTTCATCTTGGCATTGGTGCAATGAGCATGTATTTTTCTGTTTTACATAATAAAAAGCTGATCATTTTGCTCGTTCTTCCAGTGTCCTACTACACTGCCATAATTATCGTGCATTTTCAACAAAAGCGGTACCCCACGGCAGCGCTGCTTACTTTAGATTTAAAATACCGTCATTTACATCAGTCAAAGGCGTAGAGTGAATACGTTTTTCAATAACTCTGAAAGTTACACCCAAAACAGCGTACGTAGACTCATAGGCCAAAGCCCGGATAGGAGAAGTAGTCCCGATCCCGTAATATCACTACGCAATCTACTGTCCAAACTTCATGATCATTATTTTAACAAGTTGGCTGCGAGGCAATACTTCATCACCCCAACAATATTTAATATTATAATCGCAGAAATTAGTCGCACCGGCTTTCAAAGGCTCAGAAATGAATGATCGTGACTACTTGTACATCTGATGCCAAGAATCTCGTTAGGAGTAAACGGCCTGCGGTTTGAGATGTGCCTAAGAAATCTGACGTGTAAGTTCTTATTCATGATGTGATGATAAGAGGCTCAAAGAAAAGAGTATTGTCCCAGACGGTTTCAAGTTGCCCATCGCTGATGTAATGATGAAATTTCTCATTTGATATTTTATTAAATTATGGATGAAATTGGAGGAACTAGCGCTGTTGATGAATGGGTAGCTTTCAGCCGTTTTTTTTTATAGAATTAGGCTCTGAAGCCGTATAATGTGTTGTCGCAGCTGCATGTGCTACTGCAGTAAGTCTGCACTCTACAGCATAAATAGCACACGTGTATGCATAGATCTATTGTACATGTACTCATATCCGAAATGATAATCAGCTCACGATCTTTTAGACATTCGAATTTAATGTCGATAACTTCGAAATTTATCGACATTAAATTCAAATGTCTAAAAGACAATTAAAATGGAAACATCGACGTTGTAAATAAAATAAACAAAATTGAGGTAACACGGACTAACAACAATCACATCTGACAAACTGAATACAATGTATTGGATAGATGAAATAAATCGAATTGATTCAGGGATTCATGCAGGATTTAGTGACGGAAGGACGATAATAAATACAGGGGCGGCGTACCCCTAGACTGGGGGATCAGAGGGCGTCAGGGAGACGTGTGTGGGGATATTTTGGACACATCCCTGAGTAGATTTATGTTCGCATGCGTTGTTATTGAGCGTGTATCTTTTAACTATTACAAAACAACGCGTCACAGAACAGGTTTCACTCCTATGCACAAATTTTACTTTTGCTAAGCGTCGTCTGTTGAGTGTTTTTCACGAAACTTCACATCGTGAAGAGAAGCTGTGTGAACCCGAGCCATGATCGCGTGCCCAAAGTGCAGCGCGCAAAATAGTCTCAACTCCCCACGTGTCAGATACAAAACGTATCGCCCCAAACGGCCAACTACCGTTAGTCAAGAGTTTAGTTCTTGCGCCGAAGTGTCGTGTAAGTAGGCGTCCGCCATTACCTCAAGTTCGTATTTCCCTGGGCAATACTGCTGGCGTGACAGACCCTACGCTTCGTGAAGATCTACGACCGATGTTATACCGACACAAAATCGCACCCATCTCAGTTTCGACGCGGATGCGACCGGTAATGAAAGTTCTCCATCGGGACATCGGATGGACATAACAGGAGAACGGCAGCGTAACTGAAACCGTTTGCTTATTTTACAGACTTCATTAATCGTCGTAACGTGTGAATTTGTGAAATTTTAGATGCATTTAAGAATAATTGCGAACAGCTACGGGTGGTCTTGAACAAGGAGAGTTTCAGCATTTTAAGATAATTAGAAGGTGAAAGATTGATCAACAATATGATGTGACGGCAAGTGTGTGTGATTTTGTCAATTCAATTCAATTTGGTTTATTCATCAAACCACACATAGGCCTCAACCACACATAGGTTATCCCCATGTATTATTCAATAATGATGATAACGCAGTGCACAAAATGGATTTGGATGAAAAGATTTCAATGGGAACACACCGGACGCCCATTTTGCTATTAACAGCTATATTCTATTGTGATTGGCGATGGCATTCCCGATTCAAAATTGTTGTCATTTAAATCGTTCATAGTAGATAATATAGTATAAAGTTTTTTTTGTTCTTTTGTAGCTTAGGGACCGCGTCACAAAGACTCTAATTATTATCGGCATACTGTCTAGTTCCGTACAAGAGAGCCGACACAGAACCGCGCCCCCTTCTTTTGTCGCCTTTTACGACTCGCTCGGGGAGCTCTGGGCTGGAAGAAAAATCTTTGTTCCCCGGCCTGCAGGGGGTATATAGTATAAAGTCTATGCTCCTAAGCCCCATAGCCTAATCACTGACAGTCTTTATTTTCACAGAAATATAAAATAATGCAGTTCATCCAAAGTGCCAGTAACCAGTGCTATGTGTCCTTCTTGTCGAACAAAACTGGCTACACATATCACCCTGCAGGAAGATGCACAGACGCACACAACCAAGAAGAGATAGAGAGTAAATGAGAAACTGACTGAGGTCCGCCTTCAGACAGCCTGATAGTAACGCGTCGTTCCTCGCTCTTCGACCAATTTAAAGAACAAACGATGATTTCTGCTATTGGGCCTGGATCTCTTTAACTTTCTTTTACGTTATTGGGCTTAATGAATTCACGACTTTTGGCAGAACAGTAGGTTTTTGAGCGTATTGAAACTAAACCACACACTAAACGATAAAACCATGCGCACACGGCACGAAAAAATACATGTAGAAAATAAAACCTTCGCTAAAGAAAATAAGCCAACTTTACTGATGCCGCTGACTCGCAATGACAAAACAAAATATTCACTTTTAAAAAACAAATATTATATTGGTCGAACCACCGAAAGCATTAGGCCTATACCATACATTCGTGTTCGATGCATATTGATTTAGCAAAGGACTGTCATGCCTTCTGTCCAAGCTGTATGCACGATCTCGCATCCTTAGCGGATATGGCCAACATGTACGTCTAGTACATGTAGGTTCGGACTTCAGCGACATACATGTACAAGCAAAAAAACTGACGATAAAAACAATGCAAGTACAAACACTATACTTTAATTTCACTCCTGTTTCAAGAATTTGACGTCTTAGCATAAGGCCATAGGCCTAAAACAAAATGGGTTACAGACTTAGTTACAATCTCACTCGTCAAATCATTTGACAATGTTTTCTTAAGATGTCAAACAAGGCGTAGGTTAACCCATGATCGACGCAAACCTTTTTAAAGACTTTTTTTCGCTAAGAATTACCTACCGATAACGTGTCTCGAGTTAATCTCACTGATTTGAAAATGAACCAGATGATCGATGATCGTCATTTTCTTCTCAATGGTCGGCTGTCTATAACATCCCAGCACTGCAAGGAAATAGCCATTGCGTAATACTACCAAAGATCATTGACCTTCAGGCTATGCACTGAGATTCACTCCATTGGAGCGGAGTTAACGTGTCTGTCCGTAACGTAAAGATTCGATTTATATGCGCTCGTATTTTTAGTAACAGAAAGCACGATAGCGTGATTGATTTTACACATTTAGCGTTCGCCTCATGATAGCCTCTCTCTCTCTGTCTCTATTATCTCTTCTCTATTCGCGGTCGCTATTCAACGCCGCAATCAGAGAGCGTGAATGATGCGTCAGACTTGAGAATAATTCAATGCATTTAACGGCGAACGCTAGCGCATTTCTTTCGCGTAGTCTGGTTAGTCAGAAACCAAAACAAGATTCGCTCGAGTTATCCTAGCACGTCACCGCTCCAATCGCAATTCAATGTTTAAGATAATTCACGTAAATGTTCAACGTGGTAGCAGGCATATTATTATGATATTTTACAATCAGACAATAATTACTACTCGTATTTTCTTAAAACTTGAGGCAGAAACCAGGCACTTCAAGACAATAATTATATTGGTGGATGCCTAAAATGTATTGAGCAGGCCTGCTCTGTGTGACTACATGTATAATATAGCTTGCAATATTCAGTAACTACAATTTTTCATTACTTATGTTTATTAAGCACAATGCTCATTGAAACAGTTGGCAAGTAAACTCAGAGTGGATGCTATAGTCGTTCCTTTGTGCCCACCTTCACCTTTACATTAGCTTAGGAGACAATTTAACAGCAGCCCATAACCGCCATTCAAAGTAGTCGTTTGTTTAGTCCATTAAAAATAATATTCGACATCATTAAAGTATCGTGACGTCATAGATTTAAAACAAAATAATTTATGTCGTCACTGCATTCAAATTAACGTCATTTCTTGTGAAGATTTTTTTTCTTTAAAAAAATGTATGAATATATTGCCCATTTTTTCGAATGGCAGTAAAGGGCTGCCGTTAAATTCCGTTCGTTAGCAAGAACTTTGCTTAGCGGGGCGTAAAGGTGCGTCTGTAGAATCCACCCTCAATCCCAAGCTCAGCAAGACGCGCTAATGATAGAAAATCTAGCTTAACAAATTAACAAATGCCCTTGATAAAAAAAATACGCTTGAATTCATGTCAGTTGCACAAATCGATGGCAGAATAAGGAAAAGCTGCGAACTGCATGGAAGCAGCTGAAGGGATTACGGCACTAATCTTCCTGCTCTGAGCAGACGCTGCTCTGTTTATGGCCATGGACTGATTTCTGGCTGCTGAAAGGGCACGATTGGAGATCTTGGTCACGATCTGTTATAGCCGTTCTGTCAACAAAGCTGAACCAACCAAGCGCAGGGAGGGGCCTTGGACTATAGCACGCAAAGCGACAATGGCTCGATTTTTTCTTTTTTCCGTATGGCTGCTCAAGAAATGGTGAAAGGCAATGCATTTTCATTAACTATCGTTGCATTATTTAAAATTATTCAGCAAACATTAGGCCTAAAAGTATTGAAAGAAGAGAGCAAATCATGTTACAGATTAGTTCATCTGGTTTCGTGCGTCAACAACCGACTAGTGTCACTAGTCGAAGTCAATTTAATTTGATTAATTAATCAAGCCTACGCTGGCCATGATCTGCTGCTCCGACGACTCCATACTATATTCGGCATCGACGGTACGGCCCTTAACTGGTTGACATCATTTCTGTCTCATCGCACACAACAGGTGATCCACCGCGGTGGCGAGTCCGCTCACGTTCAACTCTCATCAGGCGTTCCTCAAGACTCTGTTCTCGGCCCACTGCTCTTTATCCTCTACACGGCTGAGCTGTCCGCCATCATCAAGAGACACGGCCTCACTCCAGCTCTACCTCAGCGCACCGGCAGCTGACGCAGGCACACTCGCTCGACGAACCACGGACTGCATCGAGGACATCGACCGCTGGATGGAGAGCAACTGGCTCAAACTCAACGCCGACAAGACGCAGCTCATGTGGATTGGTTCGCGCCAGCAGCTCGCCAAGGTTAACATTCAGGAGGTCAACGTCTGCTCTGCCTCGGTGCGCGTGTTCACCTCGGTGATCGACCTCGGAGTTCACATCGACAGCGCACCGTCCATGTATGCGCGCGTCTCGTCGCTCGTTCGCACCCGCTTCTTCCAGCTGCGCCAGATCAGAGCCGTCAGGCGCTCGATCGACATGGACTCAGCAAAGACTCTGATACACTCTTTCGTGAGCAGCAGACTTGAATACTGCAACAGACTGTTGCTTGGTATTAACGAGGGGCTGCTCAACAAACTACAACTCGTGCAAAACGCGGCGGCTGATCTCCGGCAGCTGTAGGCGCGACCACATCACGCCAGTCCTGCTCGAGCTGCACTGGCTGCCAATACGCGCGCGACTGCAGCACAAAATAGCGTGCGGTGCGTATAAGTCTCTGCCAGGGTCAGCCCGTTCTACTTATCAGAGCTCTGCATCGCGACGACGACGACTGTTCCTGGTAGGCGGAGCTTGCGTTCCGCATCCGAACAGCGTTTACTTGTGCCGCACACTAACTCAGTCAGACTAGGCTCTCGCCCGTTTGTGGTTTGTGCTCCGAACGTTTGGAACAGCCTTCCGGCTGCCCTGCGCGACCCTAGTCTCTCACTGGACCGTTTCAAATCCTCTCTGAAGGCTGTTCTGTTTACTCGAGCGTACGGCTGACTATTTTGGCGCCTCTGTGGCTTTGGCATAAAGGGGCGCGGTATAAGTCAACTACTTCAACTTCAACTTCAACTTCTCTACTGCACTCCACCCTAATGGATGATTATTTGCAGGGCTGACGAAGTTAAGCACCTTTGCCAAGGGTGCACGAAGTGACTCGAAACCTTTTGCCGCGGCCGGGTTCGAACCGACTCTCTGCCACACTCGCAATCCGAAGTCCGCGACTTAGACAACTCGGCCACAACGCTTCGCCGAAACTACATTATTACTATGATTGCGCGTGCGCCACTTAATTAGACGTCTCTTAAAATATTATCTTAAACATTCTTATAACTACTGATTTAGAATTCTTCTTTACCTTATATTTTCTATCGCATCTCTATGACCACCGCGTATCTCTAAATATTCGCTGTCAATCTTAAAATATTGAACATTTAAAAAACGCTACAGACCTCGTAAAACCCCGCAGCCAATATTCTCTTAGTAGGCCTATGATGGGCTGCTTATTTTAGCCAAGCCGTTGAACGCTTCACCTAAAAATAACTTCGGAGTACCGTGTCAGTGCCTGCAGCCTAACCATGTTCGTTCTGCCTACGTAATTTGGAGAGACATCACGATGACAAAGGAGTATTTGGCTCTCAAGACTTGCGCTGTGGACGCCAATCATACATCGAGCAGCAGAGTGAATTAAAACATTTCTGAAGGCGTAGTCGAGAATAACGTAGGCATGTCACCAATGGCATGTCACCTAAGTGCGCGTCGAGACCTATTTCTGAAATAGAATTCATCTTCAGCAATAATTATTGCAGCGGTGATCAACGTAAATTGCTCACCGAAAAACATCATTGTTATTGAAGCGGCCAGTGATCGCAGTTCAACTTATAAAGTTGGAGAAAGTATGGTAATGATGCAGGCGTACAGCGCAGGGCTGTCTCTGTGCTATGCGACACGTAATAATGTATACGACATCTTTTGGTGCTAAATACCATACCAAATATGGATTAAGTGATTAGAGTATAATTCACACGAAAAAGGATTGACATATTACGTGTATTGAAAACACGCGTTTTGAAAATGCGCGCACCAATTGATACACCAATATTGCAATCCATCGCAAAGGATAACGACGACACAATAATGTACACAGGCTATAAGCCCGCATTTATTTGCAATGTTATTCTCCGGTCAACTTGATCTTGCGGATGCGCACCACACAACTATGAAACTAAGCTGTCGCCCACCGGTGAAGTTCGATCACGCGTCCTGATTCGTGAACGATCATCGTGGTCGATTGCCAATTCGTCATCTCAAGCATAATGAAAAATTCGAGGCAAATGCGAGCAACTTGAGATAAGGGTAGCTATAAATACGCGATACAAATCTGTAAACTCACAGACACTATTAGGAACGCAAACCTACTAAGTGGACCTACAGACTAAGCAGAGTATTCGATTTTAACAAATTCATGACGCAGGTCTACTATTGTGCAGTAAATGCAGTAGCCTCTAATACTAGCTACATGCATATGTATTATGCCATGCAACTACTTTTTTTTCTAGCCGAAGCATAGGCCCCAAGCGCAAAGGCTGGGCGATTTGACATGTAGGCTATTTATCACTTTCATCCGATATAATTGGAAGGCTTAGTTGACATTAGTTCCACTTTATCTACTGATGTAGACTACTTTCACGCCAACTCTTCTTGTTTGATGAGCTTCATTGCATTCATCATCATATCTTGCCACGCTGTAATCGACCTTCAATCTTTTTAAAACATTCACTATCCGCACACAAAGAGTTTGATTGATTTCGTCCGTATTTCAGCAAAGCTTTGTCGCATCAAGCCTGAAATACGATGCCGGTCCAGCGACAGTATGTGATGGCGAAAGTGGGAAAGCGTGTGTGTGTGGAGGCTGATACATTTGAATTACAGTTTTCAATTGAAATTGAAGCGACACGTTTAATTGTTTATGCTGTGAAGAGGAAATGAAAATGGAAGACTTCTAATAATCTTCTTGAACAAAAAATTAAAGTGATGCGGGTTAAAAACTTTCCGCTCTGTTGACGTTGATACAATGATTGAATGACTAGTCAACCGATTTCCTGTAGGCCTACAATGTATATCATTGCGATTGAAAGAGAAAAAAAACATAACAAAAATCGACACCCCAATGACATTTTTAATTATCTGCAGTTATGCCCAGGAGCGCAACCAAAGGGGGTTGAGCCCCCAGCCCAAATTTGATGAGTCATGCAATTCGTCCAGATCCGATGACACTTTGTTTTGTTGGGGGAGGGGGGGGGGGGGCATGGGGGTCCAAGTTCGAGTGATAAAAAATAACACATTAGCACAGGAAAGCAATCTGTTCAGTAGCATACACGTACATGTGTATTAAATTTCACTTAGATGGAACACACGCCAGGCTAGTCTGAGGCCTTTATAATCACGCATGAGAGATGCTGCGATTTCATTTGACGACATCAGTGCACACTCGCGGGCTTGAGCCCCCCCGAATCGGCACTCCTTAGAGCCTATGCATGCCCAATCACGCATGAAAAAAGTAGACCTACATCGCTTGTAGCCCTCTGTACGTAAAAATTATGTGATGCAACAATTTCTATCGTTGCGATTGCGATTTGCTAGCCAAAAGTGGCAAGCAAAGAATTTTTCTTGCCATAAATAGCCAGTTTTATAACCTGATTTGAAACTTAGGTTTTATAACCCGGCACTTATAATCCGTATATTAGAGAGTGACTTACTATGTGCTGCGTTAACTTTAGTGTTGATTGTCGTTTCATTTCATTATATTTGATTGTACTGTCTGAATTCGGATCTTTGTGATAAAATGTAGTGTAGGCCCTATAGCGCAGGTGAGAAGAAACGAGCAGCGCAGACTACTGCGTGTGAGAACAGTGCCGTGGATGAACAAAAATATTTAAATTCTGTCCGAAGTCGAAGAAGTAAAACTGTAACCCTAGAGTGTTCTGGCGCATTTTACAGTTCTGATAATGTCTTTTTGCGCTTGTTTGAATTCTATGGTTTTTGGGTCGTTGTTGGTGTGTAGTTTCGGGTATTTAGATATTGGTTTCACTTAGTGGGTAAGGCATGCTAGTTAAGTGGCTTTCTTGTTGCACCGGTTCCACGTACAGGAGGCTGGGGTATTACGGGGGATCTCGTGATTATGCTGAGAGTCCAGCTTTTGTTAGCCTTACGTTATAGTATTTCATTTTAAATGGACAGTTGCTTGCATGCTTTATTAGCAGATTAGCTTAAGCGCTGTCCTATTATGCACTGGTTGTAAAATATGCGATTTGAAAATCTTGAAGGGTTCGGAAATGAAACTAGGCGTAACCGGTTAACTTTGACTCATGTTACACCAGGCTTTTATACAGGATTTACCTTCAGGGGGCGTGTTAGAGAAGTCAGGGGGGGGGGAGGGTGTCCTCTTTTTTCTGTCAGGAGAGCTTACAGAAAACAATAAATCAGTCAAGCCTTATCTTTTACAACGGTAATAGCCCTATGCTATTGAAACTAAACATCAAACTCAATGATAATAAACATATAAAAAAGAATACCGTAAAACATGAAATTTTAGCTGCATGTTATTTTTACAGTTTTGTTTCCTAGAAATTGAGCTGCACTTAATTTTCGCGTATTTGAGGATTGCCCATTATAAATACCTTCAGCAGCGTTATTTTAGCGCTTTTAATTTTAATGATTTTTGCTGATTCGCGAATTTGCCAAAATTACATGGACGCGAAAATTTCATGGCTAACATTTTTTTCGAGAACCATTTCATCGTTGATAGTCTTCAATACAACCAATAAGATCCACTTTAGTTGAGAGCAAATTTTCTTTCGAATTATTTTACTTAGTTTTCATGAAAGTAAAGAAAGAAATAATAAGAGGGTCATCATAAATTCAATAAGAAGAAAGCTCTATAAAGAACACAATGAAAGGGATATTTACTGACGACCTTCAGTTGTTCTAACGACCTGATTAAAACATAAAAAAATTTAATTTAACATTTCGTCATTAGTTGAAACGCGAGTAGACTGTCTTCCATTAAAAACAAATTTAAAGAATTCATGTCAGACCGACATCAATAACAATAGCAAATCAAAATTGAAGACGTCCGAAGAGAAGGAAAATGAAGAACGATTCAAATCGTGTCGTTTCGAAACATAAATAATCACAGTGTTTCTGTAGCAAACAAAAAATATTCTGCTTGCATCTTCAGCATCTGGCTCAAGTCCATATCCGGCACAGCTTTTCAATATGGTATCAGTCTAAATTCAGCAAAAACTGTTGTCTAGCACGGGTGTCTTGGATGCCGTATCCGGGGTTTTTTAGCCTACACAAGTTCACATCCAGAAAAAATCCATATCCAGCGCAGGCGTCATGGCTATCACATCCGGCGCAGCGTAGTATCCATCAAGATCCTGTATCTGGCACAAGTGTTTTGAAAGCTGCATAGGATGGATTTCTCAACTGGCATGGAAACTCGCTTGCGATAGTTCTTCAGCTTGAAATAAATTCCTCACCAAGCAAACGAAGAATGTCCGAACACAAATTCTTAAAGTTTGTGAATTTTAATGAGTAACTTTTCCGTAGTTCTCTGCTGTTCACGACTAATTTTCAACAGATTTAACACTGCAAGGAGAGCCGACATGATTTCACGTTAGGGGGGGGCAAATAAAAACTTTGTACAATTGAAATAAGCAAGCGATTGTCACTACAAAGTCTAACCGCAAAAATTAACTGAAAATAGACAGAAACTTAATTTAGATATTAACTGAAACTATATCAAAATTCAAAAAATTGAAAGCTCAAACATATGTGTTCATTTCTAAACCACAACAAGAGATAAATATAGATGTCGCAAATTAGTTTCAATTTCAGTTTATTTTTATTTTTTATTGTACACCCAGATTCAATGCCCCTGCCCCGCCTCCCCCTACCATGCCGGCGCCCCAGAATGCTAAAATGTCACAGGAAATTTCTGCATGTAAGCGTCACTCTAAATCTTAATTTTCTTTCCTCAACAGGTCACTGTCAACTGCCCTATATCAAATGCAGTTTTACTCTGAAATTTCATCGATCAATTTCTGCAGTGCGTTACTAGGCGTTTCCAGAATTCTACGTTGCACGTAATCCTATGCCTTCCCAGATGTTGCACCACGGCCGATAATCCTACACTACTGCACTATGCTAGAACTCTGTTGAATTTTAAGTTTTAGCCTAATTGTATACAACTAATATTGTTTTCTAAGCTTTACACTGTAAATCCGTTTCGCGTATCCTCGGTTGTGGATTACGAGTGCGTGAGTGGAGTGCTGTATTCTCGAACCTCGTGACTGATATACTACAAAAGGACACATTTCTCGCTTTGTTCGTAAACGCACAGGTTTATCTCACTACCAGCAAACCTGCTGCTTTCCAGTCAAGTAGCTCGATTCAACTAGTTGTGATTTCTTCACAGCGACAACAGTCTTGACATTCACAGTTCCAATAGTTCATCTGATGTTCTGGAAACAATTCAGAATCAGTCAACAGATCCTAACTTCAGATATTTTCATAGATTTTCAAGAGGCTGCTGCTGTTATAGCTATAAAGGCATTCATTCATAAACCTGCTTAACTAGCATGCCTGAAATTCAGGGGTTGACCCGTTTTATAGCAAACTTTAGCTATTTTTTAAAAGCTTAATATTTTAAAATTGATTTTAAATTTCATCTTTTATAAGATAGGAGTAATTTCAAAATTGCAAATCAATGCTTTCTGTGCCCATTAGGACCATTACACTAGAAAATTTCACATAAAACTTTCTAGTATAATGACCATAATGGGCATAAAAAGTATCCACGAAAAAAGAATAGTGTACCATCGCATGATGGCACACTATTGTTTTTTCTTAAGACTCTCTATAAATATTTCAGATTCTTTAAAAAGCACTTCACCTGTACATATGCCTCAAAAGAAGCTATCTGTGAGTTGCCAAGAAAAAGCTTTCAAGCGCTTCCTTTTGGCAAAGAAAATTTCAATTTATACCTCAGCGCCTGCATTTTGCAAGACATAGGCCAGACCCTGCGGAAGCCTCATCTCAGCCTCATCGTTGGAATCTCAAACAATTCCAAACGGAAACAGTTTCGCTCTGAGACTGTCAACCAACATCGATCGCTCCTTCATTCGAGAACAACCGCTCTTCGTTTTTTTCATCACTCCACATTCAGCGTCTAACATCAAAATTCTATGTACGATGGCCATTCTTGAAATCGCATCAACGACCATTTCTCGGACTAGAACGACGCTTATTCTTAAAACTAGAATGACGACAATGCTCGTTCTCCAAACTTCAACTCAAGATCTTTCTTGGAATGGAACTGAGAACAGTTCCTTGAACTAGAAACGCCATCGTTCTTCCTCATCGCGACACCGAATTCTTCCTTTGTCATCATCGTCCACTCATTTCTTCCAGATGACGGCGCTCTTCAGCTTGGTCGCTCTCATCTTTCTCCTCAGCTCCTCCCTCTGCTGCTCCTCCCTCTTCTCCTCGACCAATCGGATGTTGCGCAGGATCTTGGCGCGAAGCTCCGCCTCCTGTCGCTGTAGCTCCTCCCTCTTGCGCTTCTCTTCCTCTATGCGTCGCTTCTCGTCAGCGAGTCGGCGCGCTCGTTCGAGCTCGATCTGGTGCAGGCGCTCGTCCTCGAGCTCGTGCTCGCGGCGCGCCACCTCCTCCTGCTGCTTCTGGACCTGTGCCACCACATGCACCACTTCTGAACCTGCATCATCATACCAGCGTCACTTTTGAACCTGTACCACCACAAGCACCAACTCTGGACCTGCGCCACCACACACCAAACTGCACCACTTCTGGACCTGTGCCACCATGCACCAGGTACTGTGAAACTTGCGCCACCACACGCCACTTCTAAACCTGCGCCAAAATACAGCACCATTTCAGAACCCGCGCCATCATATATTTCAGAACCTGCGCCATCACATGTCAACCATTTCTGAACCAGCGCAACCACACTACACTACTACTTCGTAGTAACAAATACCATTACAATCCGGCTCAGTGCCTCGTGATCAAGCAAGAACTGCTCTCCATCTTTTGTTGCCTCTTATGACATAACCGCTCTGGGTATCAGACCAATTGTTCGTTCACCGATCTGCTGAAGTGCTAACCCCATCACAGCCTTCCTAACCCCCCCCACCCAGCCCAACCCCCCCCCGCTAACCTTTATTCTATTGAAGAGCTCCGACAGCAGTCGTATGGTCTCCAGTTTGCGCTGCGCGATGAGTATCTTGCGTTCCTCGACGACGATCCTTCGCTGCATCTCCTTCTCCTCCTCCATTCTCCGCCTCTCCAGCTTGGCGAGTCTCCGCCGCTCCTCGCGCTCCACACGGCGGTCCTCGCGCCGCCGCAGCTTCTCATCCCGCTTGCGCTCTCGATCCATCTCCTCCGCCTCTATGCGCCGTCTACGCATACCGCGTAACAGTCAATAATCAAGTCTCAAATCCGTTTCAACATAGCTTTTTTGGAGGGGTTTCGAGCCGTGTGTAGTAACGAAGACTATTAGCCTTAATTACCTCAAAGCAAAAACCTTAATTAACAGAAAATAAACCTAAAAAGCATCAACCTAAAATTGCAAACAATTCAGGCAATCTGAAGAATAAAATGAAGATAACTGCAACAGTAACACATAGAAAATATCAAAACCATGTTCATTCCAACTTCATCAGAACAACAAGCAGTTACGCAAGTTTTGACAATTCAAACTGATAGCACAAAACAAGATGGAAGGCATTCCTACTTCTCCTCCTCCCTCTTGCGATCCTCCTCTTCCCGCTCCCTCCTCACTCGTTCCTCTCGTTCCCTCTCCAGTTGCATCATCTTCTCTCTCTCCAGATGGCGCTTACGTATCATCTTCTCACTCAGGTGCTTTGTCTTGTCGAAGTCAACCTGCACGTGCAATCATAATTCAATTCATTCTAAAAACCAAGCTTTTGGTTTTGATAGTTTAAAGACCGTGTGTTGTAACAAAGACTATTACAGTCCGGCTCTGTGCGGAAGGCCATGCACGGAATCGCTACCTTTCTTCCGCGCACTTTGCGACTCAACTGGGAAAATCTGGGCTGCAAGCCAATTCCTCGTTCCCTGCTTTTTACGGGGCGGAAATGTACAGCAAAGCATCAGCGAATTGCATGAGCGTGCGCTGAAATCAAGTTGAGTAACAGACTAACCAATAGATTAGTTATATAATAACCAAATTACGGTTATAACTTTAAATTTGTGATGACTCACAGGCGTCGATTGGTGAGCCTACAATCTTGATCGGATCATAAAACCATTCTTCAAAAAAGAGGTCTAGGAAATCCTCAAAATCAATGGCTAATGAGAGCAGTATCCTCCATACCCTGATGATGGAAGTCCAAGCCTTGTCCTCCTCCTGCATCATAAGCTTCATCCCCCTCAGTGCCGTCATCGCCTTCACAAACCCCATGTACTCTGCGTACTGCACGTACGCCTCAAACAAAAAGTCCTGTCCAAATGAGAACGTCTGTATCGCGCCCTTCGACAGCGCCATCTCTTTCCTGTACGGATCCAGCGCCGGCACGTCGATGTTCGCAATGTCGCCAAACGTCTCAAAGACGCGCCGGACAACGAGCTCACAGGGAAGGTCCTTGGCGCTGCCAGGGGCGCGGTTGGCGAACCAGCGACTGGGGAGATCGCGAATATGGACCGTGTCAGGGCGCTCGCCCGGCTTGAGCTCGTTCATGTTCTTGGCGTCGCGGAAGAACGAGTCCCAGTCGTGGCGCGAGGGGAACGCAATCTTTGCCTCGGCGGCGCGAACCTGCAATAGGGATATAATGCTAAATAATTATCGTTTAGCAACAATATTTATTTAATCTACGTATAATAAGCAATAATTCTTAAAGGACATAGGATAGTCATGCACGTGTATTTGCCTTTGTTTACTTGGCTTCGGCGAAGCAAACTTGCAATGGCGATATACGGTGGTGAATGGTTTTCATTGCGCATTGATTAATTATTTATTGTCATCTACACATATACAATACCCGGTATATGAATTTGACATTAAATGACATTCAAGCAGATCCTCAAGAGCCTTTGACATCAAGATCCAGTGTTCACACTTTTCCCAAAAGATATACAAATAGAGTCAAAGAATTTGCCAAGAAATTCTCAAGCCATCAACGAGCGAAACATTTCCGCACCTTGAGGACATCTGGAAAGCCACTAAGCTTGATCGTCTTTCCGTCGAGATTGCCTATGTGCACAACGAGCTTGCTCTTGTTCTCCACTTCCCCCTCGAAGCGGACAAAATCCAGCGTGCTCTTGGCGACCTTCAGCACCAGGAAGTTGTCCGGCTTGATCATCTTCTTCAGCTTTTCCATCACCTAAGTCAGGCAGTTCATTTGCTATCAACATCAGAATTACAGCAGAATATAGCAGAATTAAAGTAAAACAACAATCTCGCTTTTTTCTTAATTACATGAATAAATGAGACCCATTAAGTACTGCTATTGCAGACTGCCACTGAAGTAACAGAGTTAATCACTGAACCGGATGTAGTAAATTATTATGTAACTAAATTTTAAATAACATATACTGTACACTGTGCGACAAAAAGCAACGTTAAAGCTACGTTTTCTCCATTTATATATCTACTATCAACCGAAGTGCTTCAATTAGTATGCATATGATGATTCTAACCTCCCAGTTTGAGATTGAGTTGCCGGGGGACTTAAGTGCCGGGAGCTGGACGCTGACGTTGATCTTGGCGATGGGTTTGAGAAAGAGCCCTTGCGGCGCAAAGAGGGGAACCGCCTCAGCGGTGTCCGTACACACGCCAAACGTCGCCATGGCGGCGTCACGCGAACCAAACGAACGGTACAGTAGTGTCTTCAATTCAAGACGATTAGACGAAAAATTAGGCGTAAAATTAGAAGAGTAGAAAAATTTTGAATTAATTTTGTATTCAATTGTTCACAGAAATCAACAATACAATTATCATTTTGCAGCCGCTGGCCAGTGGAGGCTTCAATTTAAATACCAGTGTATTCACGATAATAGAAATTAATAAATTAATCACGATTTAAATATTACCAAATTCAAAATATTACACTGGAGACAAAATACCACAAACATTATACATTATGAAAAACGTTGTTACGAGTGGCTGCAATTAGCAAGAATCAAATAAAGACTATAAAATAATTAAAATAATAGTCAAATTATAGTCAAATGTGAAGCTAATTTTAAAACACTTGGTCTGCCGCTGGCCCTCAGTTCGCCAGCGGCTATTAGATCCTTTCTGTTTGTAGGCCTAAATTGTTAGGCCTAAATAGTTAGGCATTTTTGTTGGGCCTCAAACCATTAAAATAATTATTTTCAAATTAAAGTAGTATTACAAAATTATATTGCATGATAATTAGCCTAGGATCAACCCTAATTCTAACCCTAGATCATGTCAGCTGAAGCACCCATTGCATTGGAAGCAGCGGTTTGTGAAGATTGTGCAAAGACGGATTGTTTGGATCGTCAACTCGATGAGATACTTGCTTTCACTCCGGACAGCCTTACCAGCAAGCGTCAGTTCAGCACTTGCTATGGTATTTTTGCAACACGCTTTAAGTTTTGCGCAATTTTTAATAAATTAACCACGACAGCGATTCATTAGGCACTTAACTTTAAGTTTAATTACTCTTATACATGCAGCTGAAATCAAGTTGAATGTTGAATACATTTGTTGTGAATGAATTAATTGGAAAGATAGCCTAGTATTTTATACCACGTACGGCGTACGGCATATTATATACGGCAGTCTATTTATAAATCTTTCTGCAGCTTATGATTTCTATTATAAAATTATGTTCCGCTGTGTTTCATTGCACGCAGCAGTGCCTACGACCCCCGCATCCGAGCCATCAAATTCTGCCAATGTCTCGTCTTCACCCTTGTCGAAGACCAGACCCTCAGCGTCATTAGGGGACGTTCCCTTGACGCCTCTAGAGCCGCCATCGCACACTCCACAGCACACAGAAGAACCACGCCAATCCAGCCTTGGTGGACTTCGCGGGTGGTCACTCGGCAGCGCATTAGGCTTTGCTCGTCGTTTATTATCCGGTCCTGCTCCCTTGCCACTACTGCCTTACACTGTTGATCCCGAACTGGAATCGTCAATCAACGAATTGCGCACGACGCAGCAGCAGTATTTAGAGTTGTTGCACCTGACGCAAGATCTATTCAAACATCTGCGGCGAGCGATCGTGTGTCAGAAGAGGTTTGGGGATGTTCTAGAGGTGATGGCACCGGGGAAGCAGGGAACGGAACTGGCGATGCCGGAATTGGCGCCGATGATAGCGGAAATGGCGCCGGTGATAGCGGAAGTGGCGCCGGTGATAGCGGAAGTGGCACCGTCGTCGGCGCAAGTGGCACCGTCGTCCATAAATGTGGCGCCTATGTTAGCAGAGCTCTGCGAGGAAATGGCGCATAGCATGGATATGCAGAATGGACTGCTGTGCAGCGGCAACACTCTGTTGAGTAAGTGTATTATTGTATACAGACCATGATGATGGCGCACGTAAAATGTGTTGATTTGAAGCATTGCTAATCTCCGAGGTCGTCATCGGGGGATGAAAAAATGATAATGAATAAAATTAATTATTTGGGCTTGCATTTCTTTTGCTTTTTAGAGTATATTAATAATAATCATCTAATTCTTTACAATTAAATATTAAATATTGCGATCAAATAGTAATTGTTAAAATTATGAATAGGGGCTTGCTGTCTTCCATTGTCCTAAAATAAATACGTGCAAATCGATGGCTTCGATCGATCGCCATACGATCGATCGATCACTGCCTGTGTGGAGAAAAATAATTTCTTGACGCTGTTATTTTGCTTACGTTGAACCCATTTCATCATTCATGCAGAATGTTGTTAACAACCTTGATATGGATTTAAGTTTTTTTGCTTCAGAGGCGTTGAATGTATTCACAATGACACTCGATCTTCTCTGCAACAAGACCATGACCGATACACTGCTTACCGTCAGAGAATACGAAGCAGCGCGGTAGACACCGTTAAATTTTTTTAGAACATTGCTATCATTTTAAATTATAAGAATATGAAAGATAAACTTTTTTTAAGCTTTTCGACTTTTCATTGTGCGCATTTTTCAGAGTGTCAAGTTGTCAACGTGTGACATTTTTCTAATGGTTTGCTCCGGACATGTTTAAATACTTAACTACATATTTTAACCTGATGTTGTGCAATATTTAGTGAGCTTACATATTCTTACATAGAGCTTATGCTTACATAGAGCTGACATATTCTTGGTGCGTTAAAAGTGCAATATACATACAGCTTAGTGGATTATAGCTTGATGCTGCATACCTTGTATGCACTGTCTGGCCTAGACCTAGGAAATTGAACGCAAATGCAAATAAACTCGAAGACCAAATTGCTGTAATTTAAATTTGGTTACAATTTTTAAAACGCACTCTCTGTAAATAATTTGGCTTTTAATAATCATTTAATTATCTATTTTATCTTTTTTATTTTATTATTATTATTTTTTTTATTTTATCTATTTTTATTTAATCATTTTAATTATCATGCACTGCAATAAATGGCCGCTATTCAGCATTTTATGGTTTTTTGACGGCGTATACCGTCCCTCATATTTTGTTTACCATGGCATTTGATTAAATCCTCTTCTCTAAATGCTGCATTACCCTAGCAAGTCGGAAAACAAAGAATTGACTTGCAGCCCAGAGCTCCCCAGGCGAGTCGCAAAAGACGATTAAAGAAAGGGGAGCAATTCTGTGGCGGCTTTCTCGCACTAAACCGCACTGTAATAGTCTTTGTTGCTCACACACGGTCCTTACAGTTTTCTTCAAGAAAGAAAGAATCAACGCTACCCAGCTGCGGTTTGGTTTGATAGGGACGCGTATAACACCAGCCGTGGAAGGGGCATGAAGGAAGTGTCGACTTGGCCTACGCCAATCGCCAAAGCCCTCTGGTCTCCGGCGTCTCCGGAGAAGCACTACGAGAGACTTCGCGATACCGTCATGATTAAACTACAGTTCCTCCATGAGAACAAGGTGATCCAAAACTACGTGGTGTCCATAATTGTAAATCTGTTTGGAGGCTATGACGCTGAAGCTATTATTGTCTCCATGTAAGTGATTTAAGAAACAAAATAATTATTGCTATATCATTTATTTTTTAAATGTAGGCCCTACATTTTGATATGCTAGAAACGCATCCAGATAAACAGTTTGAGAAATTGAAAATGTGTTGGCAAGGTTTTATCAGAGCATTGCAACGGGGCTTCGGTGTCGAATTTTTATCACACTGGATCTGAATTTATATATTCTGCAATATGCATGAAATTTGTGAAAAATAATTATTTAGCTTATATTGCAATATGCATAAAATTTATGTTAAATAGTTTTTTTGCTATTTCTCACCTATTCTTTAAAGACCTGATTAATTTGACATGATATCAGTTGGATAATGTATTGATATAATTAATGGTGAAAAACGTTCCGCTACGCTTGTATGTAGGTCACCGTGATGCAACGACAGCTGCTGCTACTCAACAAGGCGGTCGTGGCCTACTTTACAGGGGATCAGGAGAGTCTAGAGGGTGCCCTGGAACAGCTTAATCATAGAATGTCGACATCCAGCTCATAGCTAATTTCTTTGACTATCCAAGCGATTTCAATGAAGTCATTGATGATGAGTTGGAAGAGGTTTAGATGAATTCATATTTTTTTTTTTTTTTTTTTATATTTTGAGTTTGTTTATTAATGTTTTTTTTGATGCTAAGGCGTTTCGGTGCCATATCGCCTAATGTGGGGTGCATTTGTGTACGGTTTTGTAACGATTTTAGATATTGTAATGGGTGATAACGGTGGTTAATGTTGTTGACTGCTAGCGTGTATGTGTCGTTCGACTATGTAACTAAGGTATCTTTCAACAAGTTATGCATTATGTTAGGCGGTTTAAGCACAATTACTAATTTGGAATACTTAATTAATTGAATTATCCAATAATTTTTGACTCGTTCAGAATTTTAATGCGAAGTTCGATCATTCTGCTACTTAGGCCGAGTTTTTCCATCAAGTGTTAAAATTTAACGTCATCTCGCCTAATTAGTGCACTAAAGGCTTAATCTTTTACTTATTTAACACCATGTCATTTGTTGCCGAGATTTTAATCTTGATTGGAAAACTGAACCTTGATGCATAAAATCTAGCCCGTGCACTAACTAAAGTAGATATATTTTCAAACATTGAATTGGTGAGTAACTGAAACTTGCAACTAATACAGATAATTACAAATCGATGTTAACTAATTCGCCATTGAACATATAATCCAGGTCATGAGAATTGTTAGAAGTCAGTTCTGACATTCTGTGTTCATTGTCAATAATTTTGTTTTCCGCCATAATAATGCGCAATATTCAGTTTATTCGAGAGTTTATTCGAGTCTCTATTCGAGACCAGACGTTTTAGATGCGAGTACATCATCATTGCGCCTTTGAGGCAGGCATTGATTCTTGAACTTGTGATACAGGAGTCGTTACTTTTTCATATGGCATTTTGAGAGCTGTTTGTTTTTGTATATTATATGGGCCTATTCAGATATCGGACTTCATTAATTTTCACATGAATAGTCCTATTTCTTTTGTAGTTGATTTCATTTGGATAGTTTTTGATACTAACGGCTGATTGCTCGACCTCGATTTGAGTGCGAATTAGTTTCGTAGTCCGAATTAGCCAATGGGACTTCATGAGAGTAATCTATTGAATGCTCTCATTTGTTAATACGGACCACAAATTCAGACCGAAGTTAATTCAAACTTAAATCGAGGTCGAGCAACTAGCCGTAAGTCTACTGGAATACTGTCAAAACATGAAATTTTCACGTTCATGCAATTTAGGTGAAAATCGATCAAACTCGCAAAAATTACATCGGCCAAAATAAAGCTGCAAAAGCTTTAGTTTAGGCGGGCCTCAAAAACGTGAAAATTAAGTGCAGCTAATTTCTGAGAGGCAAAAACTGCCAAAATGACATGCAGCAAATATTTCATGTTTTCCAGTTATCTACTGTACGTTGAATGAAAGTTATGAAACTATTGATTTCGGAAGACCCTGGCATAACTTGACAAGCATTCAATATTTCAACAATAAAAATAGTTAAAGTCCAAGCTCATAGCATTACGAGTTCCCCGTTGACAATTGATAGAAAATTGACATTGTCCCTCTACGCCGAAACGGACTACAAGCCTAATATTGTTTATTATTATTATTAAACAAGCCATAAATAGATTGTCCGTCGTTATGTTATAAATGAAAATGTTATGTTATGAACATGTGCCCTTATACCGCACATTCGCTGTGCATTTCACAGAACCACAGAATCGTGTCAATTTTCTATTAAGGAACATTTGATCATATCTAATTTTCCACCAATAGTAACTTAGTAAGGAAGACTTAACATGGGATCCTTAAACAACTTTGCATGTAAATTTAACAAGGATGATAAAGTATCGAGTTCAAAAACATATAACAGTCGATATTTTAAGAACTTATTAAAATTTAACCTATAGTTTCATCAAGAAACCTATGCCATGATATCTTTAATTATAAATCATTTCAACAAAACAATCGTTCTATAGCATCATCTATTCCCCAAAAGTCAGCTGTCGTTCCACTTCCGTCTGACTCCGATGCAGTTCCTTCGCCTTTCGCGCGTACTTTTCCCCCATCTCAATATTTCTCTCCGTCCCCTCACCTAACCGATACATCCGACCCAGATTAGCACACGCCGCCACATCTCCCTTTTCCCCGGCATCGTCGCACGCCATCCGTGCAAACTCAAAAGCCTTCTTCATGTCTTTTTCCAATCCTGGTTTTCCCGTGATGTAGTACGTGCTAAGCCGCGCGCAGCTCGGGATGTTCCCCCCCACACAGCCACGGCGCATGAGTTCGGCAGCGCGCATAAAATCCTGCGCGCCGCCCACCCTGCCCGTCTGGTGCAGCAGGGCGGCGTTGTGGCAACATGGCGCGTGCGAATGTTCGCAGCCACGCACAAACGCATCGTACGCTGCGTCATTGTTCTTTTCACCCGCGCGGCCCATCAGATTGTAGTTTCCGTACTTGAGGCAGCTCGCGCCGAAGTTATTCTTGAGGCAGTTGGTCGCGTAGACGGTCCGCGCTTTGTCCCAGTCGTGCCGGAAAGCCTCGAGAAAGTCCGCCAGGCGGTGGCAGCCCTCCGGGAGGTTCTCGTGGTAACACTGGAAGCGGTATTCGACGGCGATGCGGTCGAGGTATTCCTTGGCCTGGGCCTCGTCCTTCAGGTCATAGCTGTTTGCAAAGTTCGTCATTGCGGCGAAGTCTCATCTCTCGTCACCTATTGAACAAAATAGAAATATCAGTCCAAGTTTGCTTAACATTTGTTGCGATATACACTTAGGCCCTATTTAAATAGGACGAGTGTAATCAAAACATTATTTTTTATGCAGTAAATGATGTGTGCAGTTGTATACTTAAATGTATAGTAGATAAATGTGTGCAACAGTAGTGTGCATGTGTCATTGAATTGGGGAGAAATATGTAGTTGTCAAATTTTCTGAAATCTTGTGCTCATTTAGAGACTGAGTCTTTCCACTTTCATAGTCCGAATAAAGTATGAAATTCAAAGTAACGTTATTTTTCCATATAATCTCCATCTTCATAGCTAATAACACAAACTTTAACTGCAAACCTGCCAGATTTGGCAACATGTGAGTCAAAAAACTTATTTTAAAGGCTATACATGAAAATTGTGACCTTAACTTGCCCGGAAGTTCAAATGGAGAAATGTATAAAAGTGGAGCAACATTAATTTAAATTCAGTGTGACCAACTGCAGCTTCGAAAACGGAGGAGTTCAGTTAAAATCATTCAATATTCTATTTGACATTATTTTGTGATGCTCAACAATAAAATTCTGCGAAGGTAAATGCATTACAACTTCAACTGATTTAAACTGAACAGAAGCCTACGATTTTAGTGAGATTTAGCACACAAGATTTCTTCGTAATTTTAAATTATTTTTTCTATGTATCAGCTTTTTTATTAGTTTGCTCTGGTCACATCATTGTTTATAAAATTCTACAAAAAAGATTAATTTCTCACAATTTTATTGAAGTAATGATGCCTACGTTCGCGCTCATCGGGGCTGCCGTGGGGCTCGGTTTCGGCATCGGGGCCGGCTGGGCGCTCGTGGCAAGGAGGAGGAGGGGCGAGGGAAGCGTGGACAGAAAGACAGCAGAGACTGAAGTAAGCTTGAATAAAAAAATGTGGACTGAGCGATAATCTGGATGAATAGTTTTTATAGTATTGTATGTATGTATGTATACTGCACTTGTAACGCACCAAAAATATGTCATGCAAACGCAGATGGAAAAAACATAATTTGCTTGAATCGTAGGTGCAGTATTAGCCTATACTAAGTGTATTAGACTACGTGCCGTCAAGTTTCTTTATATTCGAGGGCCTATTATAACTAAATGGCTGTTAAAATTTTTGGCCATCATTTTGCTTTTGCGTTCTTTACGTATTTGTTCTGCTGCATGCATCTATCGTAATTTTTGTTGTGCTTTCAGCCTGATTTCAGTTTTGTCCGTTTGCTATTTCAGCTTATGACCGGAGACTTCAATGATGATCACAGTACGGGCGAATGCAAGCTCGTTCTGGTCGTCAGGACCGATTTGAAAATGGGCAAGGGGAAGACGGCCGCCCAGGTTGGTATCAAATGATAAATTTAAAGCCTTTGATTTCTCACCACAGTTGCAATTCGTAATAAACTGATCAATTTTTTACGACATCGTGCAGGTTTGTATGTGTGACACCTTGCAGGTTTGTATGTGTGACATCTTGCAGGTTTGTATTTTATTAATCTCTTTTGATACATGTGTGCATGTTATAGTAATATGAGCATAGATATTCTTATATAGGTGATTACATAATTGTTGTCTTGAATCTATTGATTGAATCTATTGGAGTTTGCGGCAACAATTGATATTGCTAGTGGACAGAAATTATCTCTAACTTTGATAGTCCCAATTGTTACTATGGATCTTTTGTTTTATTGACTAATACTTTAGGTAGGCCTCTATGAAATGTGATTGTATCAATTATGTTACTATGTTACCGTGATCAATTTTGAGTGAGCCTATGAAAAAAAAAGTTGCAATGGTTGAAGACATAGACTGCTTATTGTGAGGAGTTTATTGTGTTTCGCAGTGCTGCCACGCGTCGGTGATGGCGTACCAGCGACTACACGACAAGTTTCCCGAGCTGCTCGAGGAGTGGCGCTACCACGGCCAAGCCAAGGTCGTCGTCAGGACTGACTCTGAGCAATCCCTGTATGAACTCAGTGCAGTTGTTTGTTAGATAGATTTCGTTGCTGTTTCTATGAAAGCTGACCCCGGCAGGCCGTGGAAAGTATTACTTTGAAGCCCAGAGCTTCCCAGATGAGTCGTAACTAACTGTTTTTATGAAAATTGACCCATACAAATCGAGTAAGATGGTTCAATTTAGTCTCAAAACTGTTTTTACGCGAAGTTTTTGTCATTTGAGATGTTGATATGATTAAGCGGTTTTAAACAAATTAGGTTACACTTTGAGATTTTGAGTTTCTTGTTTAAGATTTTTTTTTGAGAAATTTGAGTTTCTATTTAAGATTATTTCTTTTGCTTGACAAGGCAATGAGACTGAAATGTTTTAGATTTCAGGATCTATATATTGGCATGTGGTTTGCAGAGTGTGCATGTCACTGTTTTCATGTACACTTTGATTTTATAGTAGATAATATAGCTCTTAACTAGTAATAAATCTGTATCAGAGCTGCTGATTGGTTCATCGTTGGCTGTTATGTGTCGCAGGCTGCAGTTGGCCGCTGATGCTCGGAAGGCGGGGCTAATCGTTAGTCTTGTTCAAGATGCGGGTCGGACCCAGGTCGCACCCGGGTCAAAGACCGTCCTTGGCGTTGGGCCCGGTCAGATGCCTCTTCTATTTCTTTTTTATTCTTCTGCTTTTTTTTCTGTCGAATTTATAGGTATTTGCCATTAATCTCGAGCTAATTTTCTTGGCAAAAATAGGCAAAGTTGTATTTAAAGTCATTTAGCTTAAGCTTTCATGTAAGTTCTAATGCTTTTTGCGATTGTAGCACTTTGCTTTCTATTTTACAAGATTACTTTTGGAATGTTTTCTTGCTGAGATCTGTACGTTCTCATCATCATCATTGATATTTTGTGATTTAGCTTTGAAATGAAGTCAGTTGCATAGGTATTTGTGAAACCAAATCAATTCATAACGTTCTCCATTATTGTAATGGACTTTTTTGTGCTTTGCGTTGCGCGATTCAGGTCCGAGGGAACTAGTCGATAAAGTGACAGGACATTTGAAGCTCTTCTAGTAATTATGAATATTATATGATCCGTTTAAGTCGTAGGTTATTTAAAACGGCTGTATGCTGAGGATGTTTGGTCTGCTTCAATTGTGTCGTATTCCGAGACGTTGATAGTAATATTTAGCTGGATATCCTTGAAGTAGGCTTGACCACTATAACGTATGATGGGTGGGTCATTGTCCTTCGTTATAGTATAGTGTTTCAGTTTCATTATAGCATAGTATTTCGGTTTCATGCTAAACCTTAATTTGTATTATCTTGTATGTATTAACTTGTATGTGACAGTCGGTTATCGCAAAATATCTTGCTATGTTTGTTAAATAATTGTGGCTTTTAATGGGAAGGGCTGATGATCTAGATTGAATTTATTTTTTCTACATGGCAAATATTAAAATATTTGATTGATGTTGGGTCATTGATGTACTTTGTGAAGGGACAATGACTTTAATTCAGTTTTGCAGTTAATTCTGATTCAGTTATATCCGCCCATGTTAATCATTTCTTTGCCAAAATAGCAACCGGCAAATACAAAAATCCTTTAAATACAACGTTTAATATAATTTTATGAGATGCTAGTTGATGAACTGATTGTAGTGAAATGTGTCAGGCTATGAATATCTTTTATTCACTCGGAAGAGAAAAACGGATACACATACATGCAGAGAAAAAGTCAAGCAACTTACCAGAAAGAAAAAGAAAACCTTAAATGAGTGTACATATGCTATGATTATATCAATAATGTTTATTTAATGGAAATTTATTACAAATATCAATGTCGTTATATAGTATCATATTACTTAAGTTCAAGTGAATTGCTGAATCTGGCTACTCGGTCAAGTTAGCAATAGCAATAACAAGCTATTTCTCAGTTAAATTTGTTTCATGAGCCTTTAGCCATTATTTCAGTGTTTTCCAGAACAATGTGATAAATTTGTCATCGTCATTCTTTCTTTCTATTTTGATGTCTCATTCCATGGCAGTTGCAACGAATAAGCGTGTTGTTTTTTGTTCACACGATTTGTACGCCTTTTGCCATGCAAGAACTTATTTTAAATGCCTTGGTTAAATGATGATGTTTTCAATAGCATAATTTTGACTCCTAGTAAAAATCTACAGATATAATGTGGCTTGCCACATTAGTATTCATATAAATGCAGCGTGCGTCGCTTGTTAGGCCTATCCAATAGCAAACAACATCAGATCTCTTATGCATAGGGTTCGCTTTAGGTCGTAGTCACTGAGATTTACATCACAGTAACCTATAGCCTATACTAGTACTAGGCCTAGTATATGTTTGAGGGCCAAGAAAAGCATTATTCTGATAGGCCTAGTTTTTGAAAACTCAGTCTTCGTCCTTAAACACGCTCCTGAATAAGACTGAAATTTTTTTTCTGCCGGTTTGTAGGCGGACCGACCCCTACAGCTTTTGGCGGCAGTGAGCCTGATGTTTGTATTTTGTATTTTAGGGACCGTGCACATGTGTAGCAAGCAAGGGCTATATATATACACACATGTACACTCATACAGTCCGGTTCTGTGCAACGAAGCCCGCACAGAACCGCTCCCCTTTCTTTAGTCGCCTTTTACGACTCGCCCGGGAAGCTCTGTGCAGTGGCGTCTAAAAGCTCAAACAAATTGGTCGTTGCACGCCATAGTTAATCCTATAAAAGGCCTACTGCAGCGGAACCTCATTTATAAATGGTTAGGGTTAGTGATAGATTAGTTTAGGGTTAGGGCAGAGTTATTTCATGTTTTAGTTCGTGCAGAGACCAATTTGCTTGCACTAATAGATGCGACTGCTCTGGGCTGCAAGCCAATTCTTAGTTCCCCGGCCTGCAGGGGGCGTGACTGCGTGAGCCTGATGCACAAGTACATGTAGGCATGATAGGTGTGTCTACATAACGCGAAGGATTGTCACCGAGTAACGCAGCAACAAATCTCTCGAATGTTTATTTTTTTAGTGTCGCGTCTCGCCACTACAACAGGACTGTCTCTCGCTTCGAGGCCTGTGCGTGCACCCGAGCTCAGTCATAGCCTATGCTGCATCAGATCGACGGCGATCGTGCACGATGCACGAAGGAGCCCACGCTATCAGACTGCGATCGTTTGGTACATGCTACAGGCATACGTTCACGCATGCAAGGAATTTTGGAAGGAAATGCTGAACAACCTAAAGTTCGCCACTGGTAAGCTAAACTGGTGGGCTCCCCTTGTTATGAAAAATGAACAAAGACCATTAAGAATGATCTTAGAAATAGACAAGCGCTGTCAAGGACAATCTTAAAAATGAACAAGCGCTGTTAAGAATAGAATAAAAAGAGAAACGTAAAAAACAGGAAATTGTTGGCGCGGAAATGGACAACAAGAATTTGTAAGAATGGTGAAAGATGCTCAAAAGAAATGAATGAGGTTAGTTATGTACATGATAAAGTTGACGCTAGCACCCCCCCCCCCCCCCCAGGTCGCGACTTCTTGAGTCGGGCCTTCCTTGTTACCTTGACTGGGCCCCCCCTGCTACTTTGGGATAACTACAACACTGACTGTATTATATGCTAATACTTACACACGCATGCTTAGTTTAGGCATAGGTCTAATAGAATGATGCAGGCCTACTTTTGCACGGCCTATCAGCCATTGCTCTCGCATAGACTAAGAATCTACACCGTAATTTTGTGCAATGAAACCATGATAGACACATAGCCCAGAACTGTTATAGTGCCTGCACACCTTTCGGTCAAAACGAAGGAGGTTTACCGTGGCGTTCGTTTGACCGAATAGTAGAGCTGTGTGCGCACCCATTCGGTCAAACGAACGCCTGTAGCAATATTTGACGTCGTTATTTAACGATCATTTACTTTAAACTGAGCGCACTGATTGTCTGAATAAAAACTTTCTGAATATTTGTTTCGAACGCTTATATACTAGCATTAGAGCTGTTTTCGATATCTTACAACCTTGAAATAAAATTGATGATGTTGCGCGTGATTGCAAGTGATCAACTTGGCTCGTGCTGCGGCTCAAACTTCCAACGCTTGTATGGCTCTAACTGGGCCATTTAAACAAGACAAGGTTGTCTGAGCCAGGCCGAACCTGGCTGATGATACAAGCATGTCTGCTAATGGTAAGAATTTTAGTTGAATACTTTGGATTTAAAATGTAGGATTTTTGCTGGAATTATGCCTGGTTTTAGCTAGAAGATTGGGCTTTAATACTGACAAACTGACACCTATTTCGATTGAAACTGAGATGTAAATCTAAAATATTTGTTGATTTTGTTTATGGTGTACGAATACAGGCCTACACTAGTAATATGGTCTTTGTGTCGATATCCAAGCACGTTATTTATCGAACATCTGCATTGAACGCGTATTGATGGCATTAATAAAATCATTATTTTATCTGTTGACCGTTTGTTGGTGACATTAGCTTACCGCTCCAAAGCCTTTTAAGATATATTTCACTCTTTCACTGAAATTTATGATTTGATTTTATTTTTTTATTTTTTTATTTTGGAAATTTATACTCTTATTTTCAGGTGACGTTCCTATGACTTGGCTCAGACTTCCAACGCTTGGATGCTCTAACGGCCATTTAAACATTTAAACAAGATAAGGTTGTCTGAGCCAAGTCGAAGCTACATGTATTCTCTGATGAAACTGGTACGTTTACAAGAGGTAAGAATGTAAGTTTAATACCTTGATTAAAAGGCTAGGATTTTTGTTTGCTTAATGCGTGGTTTTTAGCTTACAAACTGAGCTTTAATACTGAAAAACTATAGGCCTCTGTCGCATTCCGACCCAAACTGAAATTATGATAGCATATTAAGATTTCTTTCATAATTACAGAACTGAATTAATGGTTTTCTGTTCGTCATATGCGACCTTCGTAATATGACATGGCTCCTGCTGCGGCTCAGACTTCCAACCCTTGGATGGCTCTAACTGGGCCATTTATACAAGACAAGGTTGTCTGAGACGTAAGTCGTAGCCATTCGCTGATGATACAAGCATGCTTGCGAAAGGTGCGAATTTTGGTTTATTAATTTGAATAAAAATGCTAGGATTAAATGCTCGCTTAATACCAGATTTTCAAGTAACAAATCGAGCCATAATACCGAAAAGCTTCTTAGCATTCCGACTCAAACTGTGAAATTAATATGTAATATTTTAAGATCTATTTAATAATATCGCGCATGAATTGATGGGTCTTCTTTTAAATATCCCTTCGTCTTCTCAAATTTGAAGAATATTTACTTTGAACTAAGCCTATTGATTTTTGTGAACAACGACTTCATGAATTTTTTTAACTTTGATAACACGCTAGAGATGATTTAAATATCTTGCAGCCTTGCAATAAAATTGCTGATGTCGCCGGTAATTGCAGGTGATCGACTGGGCTCAGACTTCCAACACTTGGATGGACGCTTAACTGGGCCATTTAAACAAGATAAGGTTGTCTTGATTCTGGGTTTTTACTGCCCCTTTTTCACTAGACCCTATCTAGTAGCTTGCAGCATGGACTGCCATTTTTTTGGCATTTAATGGAAATAAATATTTTGAAAGTAATCAAAGTCTAGTAAAAAGTTTCACTCTTGAGACGCGCAAAAAAATCCCCAAAATAATAAAAATCCCAGAAATAATTACGAAATTCTAGTAAGAAACTTGCTCTTGGGCCGCTCATAAAATCCCAAGGTTCTGGGTGTTTATTTACACTTTTTTACTAGGCCCTATTCAGTTGCTTGCAGCATCGAATGCCATTCCTTTCCCATTAAATGAAAATAAAATACGATAATGATAGAAGGCTAGTAAAACAACTTTCACTATTGGGACGCGAATCAATATCCCAAGATTCTGGGTTTTTATTGCCGCGGGGGGGGGCTCCTTGCAAATAATTTCAGTCAGAAGATCAATCAGTGTTGGTTTAAATTAAAAGCCTAGGCCAACGCGGGTTACTATTAATTTTGGCATGACATTAAGAAAACACATTCATACAATATATTATATTTTTTAAATTTGTTATAAGTGTACATATAAACACATGTTTCATAGTGTGAGTTTTCACCGATATTTCGGATTTCTTGCTTAATTCATCATTTATTGACCTGTTTCTTTTTTCTTTACTTTTTGCATGTTGACTATTTTTATATAAAGTAAGTCCAGCATCTACATGTACATTTATTTGAACTATTGTCGAGGCTGCTCTCAAACTGTTAATTATAAAAATTGGCGACATTTATAGTGTTCCGAGAGGAATCTGTCAACCCTCTTCATCCTGCGTTGTGTTACTTGTGTACATTGTAAAGTCACTATTGAATTATGTATCTTGCTACCATGTGTACATGTACATGATGTTTGATGAATAAATCGAATTGAATTGAATTGGAAACTTAACCCTGCATATGCCAGTACAAATTATATCCTGTTGTAGACGCATGATTTTTTCACGACCCAGTTCGCGGTCGCGCGTTTGGTTTATAAATTTTCAAACAAACGTGCACTTTAGACTTCTAAAGCGGAATGAGACAGAACGAGATTAGATAGAACCGTCGCTGCCTGGATAAACTGTACAAACTTTCTCTGCCAGATCGGCGCGCGTGCGGTCTGGAGAAGTAGGCTTATGGCACTTTAAATGCATTCACTTACGGTACTTTAAATGCATTCACTTACGGTACTTTAAAATCGCATTGCCTAGTAGCCTACCAGATGTTTCGCATCGAATCAATGTTGACACATGCCTAATCCAAGGCTCACAATGAAATAGGCCGCGATTATCATTTAATGGAACATTATTATCATTATTATCAGTTAATAATCGGCCTATACACATATTTTGTTGACTATGCGGCGTATTTGATGCCCGCTGCGGGGTGGACGAAAATAATAATTCTGGTTAGCGTACGTGTTTTGTAGTGTATAGGATGTCGCATGTGTGGGCCTGCGATTAATTCGATATAGAGCCTCAGCCGCTGTAGGCTTATAGTTACTGTGCCCCACAACGTCAGGGTGACAGGAAACTGCCGCGATTAAAAATTTATGAACGCTGAAGTGCGACACCTGGAATAGACGTGTAAAACTTTTGGTAATAAGTCTCGGAGAAAACAGTAGACAATGTCGTGGCCTACTGTTTATAGGTGGAACAGAATCTGTTCAGAGGTCATGACTCGTGACCCAAACTCTGAACTTGAGTGGACTAGTGTGCAGCCACATGTGTGGCATCCTGTTTCACGCGTTTAGGCCCCTGCACTCACCGCCCGCAATCCACATGGGCCCAGTGCATAGGCGCCGGAATGATTTTAATATTGGCACGGCTCAAGGTGCTCAACCTTCCAAGTTCCAACCCCCTTAGGATTTTTTGCACCATCACTGACCCCTTAAAATTTGCGCCGAGATGGACACCGAGCGTTAAGGATT